>DWON01000612.1:0-30953 GCA_018251015.1 Phocides pigmalion okeechobee
GTATTGATTTTACACTTTACCCTTGACGTTCATTAAGTGTATGTAAATACCTTACAATGAAATAAATTATTTGAATTGAATTTGAATTTGAATTGAATTATTAATTATAACAATTAATTCTTAAATAAATGTCAATAAGTAAATAATATTAATCTATTTATTATATTACTATTGGAAAATATTAAAGTAAAGCTTGACTATGAAACCGCATAAATTCACACGAAAACGACAGTATCAAAGGTCATTGGTCTCTTCGAAACCCCTATAAGAAGAAGGGAAGGAAACTTTCGTAAGGCTTCGTGAGGTATGCATAGTAACAACGAGGTAACCCCTTGGTTAGAGAAACTACAGAAATAAACATTACTCCTTTTAGATAATGTAAATATTTGTTTCTGTATCTAAAAATACTGAAACATAACAAAACCGTATTTTTAAGTTTTAAAGACTTATCTTTAAAAATAGGATTTATTTTGGTATAATAAAAAAAAATCCGTAAAATGTAGGCAATATAATGTATGTATAAAATATAAACTGTAATATTTTTTATTGTGAGAAGAGTAGCAAACGAGCATGCAAACTACAATCATAAACATGACCGAAGTCCTACCTGAGCTCGTACGTAGATGCGTTGCTACTCCTGAGTTCAAAGTGTAGCCGGCAACCGCACCTCTCCAACCGAAACACAAGTAATGCTTCACGGCGGATTATAAGGGCGGCAGTGGTACCTCCCCGGTCGAACTATAGTTCTCCCACCTTTAATTATTTAAAATATTACATAAAATACTTATATGTGTGTAGTTATATCTCCCCGATCGGTTTAGTATTTAGTTCTGAGATTAAAATACATAAAAAATCATAAATGTATGTTTAATTTACTGCATAACATAAGTCAGTCCATTAGTAACTAAAATTATTTTAACTTAACCCCAAGGCACAAGTCGCCAACGAATTCACACTGCAATATTTTGTATGTACAATTTTCAAATGTATTTTTAGTAACATTACATAGAAATCTAAAATTACTAACGACCTTAAAACATACACTGCCTAAATACAATCCTTTTTAAAATTCACTTAAAAGTTCCAAATTAAAATACATTTAGTAAACCTCATTTCTGTTATTTAGCAATTTTTGCTACACGGTTCGCTCGCTAATTCTTTCACAAAGGCAATTTGGGGCGCACGCCACTGTTACGAAATTAGCTTTTAATTAAAATTATTTCAAAAATTTATGTCATTATTCCGCTACCCTTTGTACTGGTGACCCTTGCGAGGGTTTACCGTACTTTTCCTCTGGAAAACTATAAAAATATAATATTTAACACCTTTTCGTAGTTATTATATGTCAAAATTGTCGTTTAAAAATAGAGCAAATGGGGTTCATGAATCTTTTTTATGTAATTATTACGGCTACATGTTTCTCCATAATGTACCAATAAAAAAATATGTTTAAGTCTCTATAATTATGTTTAAGGATCAATAAACGAAATAGTTAAATACAACTACATAATCACTACATATTTTCTAGCAACAGTGTTTATTCTTCTAAATTCTTTCGAGGTTGTATCAATTGGGCCACTTTGTACCAACGTATACATCTTGTCTTTCAAATTAATGTGACTTTTTTGTTTATAGATCGATTTAAATTTCACGAGCACTAAATGTTGTAAGAAGCTTACTGCAATATATTAGTAAAACCGCATTGAAATCGTCGAAGCTTTTTCTGCAAAAACACACGTCTGTGTCTGTTTGTCTAAAAAGACATACATTCTAACATCTAATGTTTCAGATTCTATTGCATTTATAAAAGCGACTAATAACAATTTTTCTCATATATCTTTCAGAGCGATCAGTTACAATTTTAGTATTTGTATACATAAATGGATGACCAACATTGTCGTTAGTTGTTGATTGGCGTTGTGCACTGAACTGTATAGTATCTACTTTCACATAGGTTTCCAATCAAACTGAATATCAAGTAAGGAATTGCCTTACAATTTACATATTCCTATTGAAATTTCCAAGCACCACTACCATCATCTATAATTCTAATAACTTCACACAAAACTTTCCAATATAATTTATTTCATCATCGTTTGAGTAGCTAGCAAGAGATCTTCTGAGAGCACTTATTTGATATCTTGTAATATCTTCTGAGCTATTCCTATGATATTTATTAAAAAATCAGAAATCCTACAAGGAATTCCTCGTCACCCTTTCTCCATCGCACCACACGCTAAAGGTTAAGTTTCCAACCGCATTAACTTGTCTCCTGGTATTACCCACAGTTCGGATTGCGTGTTTATTTATTCCACGTGCAAGATGTGAGTGTGAGTGCAAAAGATATTTTCGAAACGCTATGATATAGGGTTCTTCAAAAAGATACAAAGACAACGCTTTTTAAAACCGGCGATACATTGACGACTCCTCTGCAATCGTTGTTTCCCTGGTAGATAACTAGATCGGGCGAACCATCTGCTTTTTCGCTTGGCTAAATTATTAATATAGAAACTTACCTACAGATAAACAAGCGTTATTGTTTCAAATTTGATCATGCAGTATGAACCCTACATTGTCAAATCATTATATTTTTCGAATTTAATTATAATAAATGATTGGCAGCCACTCAGTATACATGTCAACCTTAATATATCCTATAATTGAATCTGCACATACATTAATCTATTAGGCACTAATCTAATTTTCTATGGATAGTTGCTTCCTCTTAGAATGATGAGGGCGAAATCACCGCTGGTCAAGTGTGGATTGGTAAACTTTACACAGCTCTCAAGTACACAGTTTGTTTCTTCGCTCTAAAGTATGATAAAACAGGGACGATCGAGGACGGGGACGACGATTTCAACCATGGATATACTACTGCGGTTCTCATAATCCCACGTGCGATACACTTGCAAGCGAGGCGACCGTCTCAATTCACCGGAGTAGATACGATCAAACAAACTTAGGACTGGTTTGAGATTGGACGTAAATGTTAATGGGATGCAGAGACCATTTAACATCAAGTGGCTTATGCTCGTTCGGTAATTTTGTAATATAAAAAGTGGTTTTCTATACTTTCAAGATATATAAATAATATTGAATTCAATTCCTATCTTTGAAAAAAAGAATAGGTGAATATGTAAGCACAACTAAATCAGTGGAAGAACTTAGTTTAAATCCATTTTAACACGCAAAAAAAAAGCAGTCCCGCTATAACCACTAAAAGGTGGTATTTACCTAAATCTCTGTCAACACACGTTCGGATTTTCACGAACATCACTTGCGTCGGGACACAAAGCCTTCATCAAGATTCAGGTACACGTGTCCTATTAATAAATAGACCGTTGGATCGTCGATACAAAGGACTTAAAACAGAATGAGGTGAGAAACTTAGAAGCAGGTGCGTTTATAGAGATACTCATTTCGGTCACTAGTATCATAGTATATAATGAGTTGAAGTATATTTACTTCAACTTTAAAACTAAATATTGCTTTACTATATACCGGTTACTCACGATTGTCGATATTTCAAACCAGTTGCATGATTCGTAGCCACGACAAAACTGATTTGGCGAGGGAAACTCTTGATAGTAGTAGATTAATAAATTTACCCAATTCGTTTTTCGTTCATCACGATACACCATAATAATTATATCTTTACACACTGAAATTTGCACTATTTGTGATTTACATAAACTAACCACTGAATTCTACGATTATGCTAACTTAAAACCATCTTCTCTATTGAAGTTCCTAGGGTGTTTCTTGATCTCTACTGCCTCTCTTACAAAACGGGGAAGTAATAACGTTAAGTGGAGATTACCTGAGGTTCACGTAGCTGGATCCAGTGGTTAGAACTTGATGTCCTCAGATCCTAACCACTTTTTGTATGACTTAAGTTTTCTACAGAAAACATTTACTTTTCTTGCTTTTAAAACAATTTTCCATACTAGCTATTGTATATAGGTATTGTTATAAAGTTCAT
Organism: Phocides pigmalion okeechobee; assembly: GCA_018251015.1. NCBI lineage: Eukaryota > Metazoa > Arthropoda > Insecta > Lepidoptera > Hesperiidae > Phocides > Phocides pigmalion. Next base: position 3,986 of record DWON01000612.1, read on the forward strand.
GCAACAAACGAGTATGCAGTTCGTTTGATAATAAGCGCTGATTACCACCCTTGGATATCCCTGGCAAACTCCATACACCTACTTCATTACTGAAGTTATATCATTGATGCTTTACTACTCCTGACTACAAAGATAGTTACATCAAAATTATGTAAATGCGGCAGTAACCAACTATTCAATTAAACGCAACAATTGTTTCATATCAGAAATGCCTGACAATCGCTTTATCAGTGTTAATGTGGCCTTATTTTCTTAGTTTAATTGATATAAAATAAAGCCTTTGTATTTTGTATGGTTAATCTATATAAATTTGCTTTTTACACATTTTCAATTAAAAGCAGCATAATGTAAATCATACTTAAAGATAAGTCGATAGATATAACAATATTTTATAGCATTTTTCAACTCCTATTTTATTTCCTTAAGATTAGAATTTTCATAATTCCCTTGTTAGTGCCGATAAAACAGCTATTTTGACTGTGCGTCAATCGCTGAGTATATCAAACACCTTCCTCTTTTATATATAAAGACGTTTACCTTAAAAAGGGAAAACCTTTAACCTATGACCTTTTCTTGTTATTTTAGAGGACTATTTGATCTATTGTAGACGCACCAAACTTTGTCAACAATGTGATTGATAGAAGAAATGAAAAAGACTTAGTGAAATTTTGAAGTTATAAACAAAAAGGAATCTCAATCATGATAAAGTTTCGAACTAGACGCAAACTTAGATCAAAATTTATTGATAGATGTCTTTCAACTTACAGGTGCGTATACGAATGACTCTCCCGGGTCTAAATCTGACAATAAATACAAAAATATCTAAACTCAAAGCAGTATCGAACATCGAGTAGGAACAGAAACTGTTTGTAAAATGTTTCGTGAATAAAAATAAACATGACAGTAACAATTTATTTTCTGTTTGTGCAGGCTTCTGACTATTGACGCGTCCATTGTTGTATATTGAAGAATATGTAACGTTTTGTATTATCGAAGTAATAACGAAAATGCAGTTGACTTAATAGTAACTTTGTTTTTGTACAACAGCTTAATTTGATCGATATATCATATATACATGCTATATAATTTTATTTGTATGAAATTTAAAAATAAGAATAAATACTAAATGTTATAACGTAGTCTATAAGTAAATTCATAAAATACATAAGGCTTGTTAATACAATTTTCTAGACTAGGTACTAATCAACCAATTGTTTCAATCTCATTATGTAATATTTAAATATAACATTAGTGAGATTAAAATAATTGATTGGTTTTAAAAATATACAGATTTTTGTATAACTTAGACAACTATGTATTAATTATCAAACGTCAAGTCGCGGTCAAGCTTTATCAAACAACCTTTAGCGCATATAGATGATGATGAAGAAAGGCATACTATCTGCTGACCGTGACTTCGTACACGTAGGCTTTAATTTTTGGAATTTTCCAGATTTTCTAACAGCAAAAGTTCTCATGTTGACCTTTACCATAACTTTCAATTGACAAAACTTCTTTATTTATTGACCTATTGAAATAAAAACAACACTAAATGTTAAGTGAAGCTTACTGGATACGTTAATAAAGACACCTAAATCTCAGCAACGGGTAAACCCCCTCGGCGGTGGTACAGCCTCGGACAGACTTTCACCTATGTCATATATATATCTCTTCTTTGCTTTAATAACGTGACAAGTTTGAAACCTCAAGTTTTTGATTTTATTTGATAAATGAAATCTCCGTGTTTGATTTCAGATAGCCAAGGTGTTAAATTTTTGTACGTAATCTACAATAAACGTTAAAAAAATACACAATTAAGTAAAATAATTTTTTGTAAGTAATAAAATGCTCTACTGTAAAATTTTGTTTTTTGCGATAACACGTTATTGAAGCAAAGAAGCGATATGATATACAAAATGTACACTGCAAAGACTAACACAGCAAACATATACCTTCATTGTCCAATATACTCATAACGCTAGCTTTGAAATTCTTGAAACAGGTATTCGTTGCAGTCCATGTTATATTAGTCGTAAAATATAACTCAAAATAAATGAATTAGGTACATGAATTCGCGTCTAACCGTCCAATTCCAACAATATCTCCTTGTGAGAGCCTGCATGAAGCACGAAGCTGTATTACTTACGTCTTGGCACGATGTACTGTTTGCTAGTAAACAGTTGGATTAAATGTCAGTCTTAAAGTTTCCTCCCCAGAATAGTACACGTTCATTCCGTTTTACTGAAGGACTTCAGAACAATAAAATTGTACAAAGTTATATTATGTAACAGTCAAATGCTAGAGAAACATATTTCTTAATGTACACTAATTGTGCATGTAACTGACTTTTTGAAAGTTATCGTTGAATTTATTTCATAAGGTATAATGATAGACGTTATAATTACACGCCCTGAGGTTTTACCCAACATTAAAACTTTTGCTGTGCTTCTAAGCACTTTATAACACATCGCACATGTTTCACACACTGTTTCCTAAGTAAACGATCTATCTCATTACAAAAAATGTGAGTGTGTATGACATGAATTGTCTAAAAGTTTCTAACGATTTTTTTATGTGAGAAGAGTAGCAAACGAGCGTGCAAACTACCTGATGTTAAGTAGTCGCAGCCCATAGACATCCACGTACAACCACATATACGACCGAAATCCTATCTGCGCTCGAACGTAGATGCGTTGCTACTACTGAGGACTAAGGTGATCGCCTCGCTTCAAAGTGTAGCCGACAAACGCACCTCTCCAACCGAAACACAAGTAATGCTTTACGGCGGATTATGAGGGCGGCGATGGGACTTCCCCGGTCGAAGTATAGTTCACCTATCTTGAAAACTTATTCATTGGAAAATATACCATTTAGAAAACACAATATAATTCCAATCAAAAATACGGAAACTTATTCTTCAGCTTTATACCTAATACTAAAGTTAATTTATAACAATAAAATCACAATACGTGTCACGACCACTGAAGCTACAAAGCTACAAAGAATAAGCTGCTATAAAACTGTTTACACTTACAAAGCAGTTCTCTACACAGTTTTATCAGATAACAGGTATCTACAACTAGAATGCACAAGAAGTCGGCAGATGTTCGAAACTCGGAGATCGTGGGATAAGAAAGTTGGCAGTGGACAACAATCGATACAATCTCTACTTGTTATCCGCGCATAATAACAGAACAAAACACAAAGATGTAAAAATAAATCGCTAAAATACTAAGATGGCAGATACAATTAGACATAAATTACAAGATTGTATTATCTCGCAATGTATGTCTGTTGTTACGGGTGGAATCTTGCAACAGAATTTTGAATCAGTTACCTTTAATCGATTGAGCTGAATTTTGGTGTACACGCCTAGTTTGGATGACAATGCATGCTGAGCTGTGACATTATTCTTATATAGCTAATGAGATAACAGATTATTCAAAAATCCCTTCACCATTCATTTATTTATTTCAAATTCAATTATTTTATTTCATTTACATACATATACATACGTATTTAATATCAAAGGTACAATACCTGTATAATTTATTTATTTATTTAACAGATACACCATTAGCTTATCACTAAACATTGGTAATTTCAATACATTTCAGTTTTGGTAAAAGTGACTTAATTAGGTTTAATTAGGTAGGATATGGTTAAGCTTTGAGCGCCTGGTTGTCTGAGGTTGACCAGGGAAGAAATGGTGGTAAAACTATACCGGTAGTTCGACAGAGGAGGTACCTTTGCCTTCATAATTCACCGTAAAGCAATTCTCGTGTTTCTATTGCTGTTGCGTCTACCAGCTACACTTACATGACAATCATCTTTGTCCTCAGGAGTAGCAAAGCACCAACATATGAACTCAAACAGAACTTCATTTCTATTTGAGTTGAATTTAGAAATCCATGGACTGTAAACATCATTTAATATCAGATGGCCTGCACGTCATTTGCTATTCTTCTGACATGAAAACCATCCAAATTAATTTAACACTTCCCCTGCGGTGTACAACACTTGCGGCTTATACACGCCTGTGTTGTACGTACAAATCTGTATGTATTTTGGGCGAACAAAACTGCTATATTTACATCGACACTTTAAGACTGCGGGCAGAAACAACTCTTGTATATTCGTAGATGCTACACGGATGCTAAAAAATACAATATTTCAGTGAAATGTCGGCGTATCTTCAATCTAAACAAAAGAGCCGCCTTCATAATCCACCGTAAAGCATTACATGTGTTTCGGTTGGAGAGGTGCGGTTGCCGGCTACACTTTGACGCAAGGCGAACATCTTAGTGCTCTGGAGTAGTAACGCATCTACTTTAAGCGCAGATAGGATTTCGGTCGTGGTTGTGGTTGTACTTAGATGTCTATGGGCTGCGACTACTTAACATCAGGTGGTTTGCATGCTCGTGTGTTACTTTTCTCAGTTACGGCCTCTCGCAACGCTGACCCGATGTAACATGACCACCGCAGTCAAAGTGTTAACACTGAATATTATGGACAATTTGATTTACGTGCAATATGGCTACCTGTAATGATATGTATTAAAATTAACCACGATGACATGCTATTTTATTTAGGTTGCGACCTCATGGCTCTGTTCAAATTTCATGTGGTTTTTTACATGGCGTAGTTGGTCGTATGATGCGGCCTTTATGTCAAAATAGCAACCACTTTTAAATGAATACGAGTCAAATTTCGGAAACAGGAAACATATGGGATAAAATTATAATGCAAATGTGGCAACTATACGTTTTGATACGTCATCAGCTAACTTCAGATAATAGCTTCAGATTTGAAGGTGGGAGAACTATAGTTTGACTGCAGAGGTACCACCACTGGTGAGGTAAAGGATTACTTGTGTTTCGTTTAAACAAGTGCGGTTGCCGGCTACGCTTTGAATCGTGGCGACCATCTTAATCCTCAGGAGTAGCAACGTATATAAATTCGAGCTCAGCGATGTCTATGAGCTGCGACTACTTAATCAGGTGGTGTGCATACTCGTTTTGCTACTCTTATCACATAAAATACTACAAATGGCAAGACATAAACTATGCGTCTCAACACAATAGATTCCACAGTAAAACCTAATTTTAATGTAAATCATTTTTTGTTTTAATGAAAATTTAAGGTTGCCAGCTCATTTAAGGACTATTTAGGACGCGCGTCTGTGGTCGAAATCAGGTGGAATTATCTATCCATATGTATTTAGTCACGGACGTATAGACGTATAGTATAAGTATAGACGGTATTGACTACTTACCATCACGTCAATATTATCCTTGATTTAACAAAAAGTAACATTTTTTTTATCATGAAAGAGTAAGAAACGGGCATGCAGGCCACCTGATGTTAAGTGGTCACTGCAGCCCATGGACGACCTCGTCCAATCTCAAATAGAACAGAAGTTCTATTTAAGGATGGACGCGGGTGCGTTCCTACTTTAGAGGACTAAGTTGGTCGCGTCTAATAATGTGTATCCGGCAACCACACCTCCCTAACAGAAACACAAGATATGAGGGTAGCGGTGGTACCGCCATCACCATCACCATGGTATCACCATCGATCAATTGTCAATAGTGACTGCTATGTCGATGTCCAATGTCCGATGTCAAGAGCTAACGTATTTCGTGTAAATGCATTAATATTAACAAATAAGTGTATCATGCGCTGTAAGCAAATTTCTCTAAAACGATATAAATTTTGTTATATTTAGCTTTTTTTTTCTGACAAATTCTCTTAAGGCCGTTGACCCGTTTTTAAATGCTAACGATGATGAACACGTGAAAAAACGCCACGGGCGTCACCTAGAATGTCTGATGACGTCATCACGAAAACCTATTACATGCGATTGTAAGCATACGTAAACTATACATAAAATTCGAATTTTATCACATACCATAGTACCATAATTGATCAACGCCGCCAGTGACAAGAGGACTGGTTCATATCTCGCGCAGAGAATTGCGATTGCTATTCGATGTGGGATTATAGCTAGCGTTCTCGGAACCATGCCGCATGGGTACGGACTCCCTTTAAATTGTTTAGGTTAACCATATATTATGGTTAGTTTTAAGATTTTCATATTTGGTATAATAAGATACCATTATATAGATATATATTATTTTCCACTTTTTTAATATTTACTATACACTGGGGAGAGAATGTGCTACCATCATCGCACTCCTGGTTGTAGTCTGACCATCGTCTTGTATTTCCATTAGAAAAATATGCGATTACACTTAAAAGCGAGGCGACCTTAATCCTCAGGAGTAGCAATGCATCTGCATAAACCTCAAAATGGTCTTCAGTCCTATTTAAAATTGGATGGCTATGAGATGCAACGACCGATTAACATCAAGTGGTCTGCACGCTCATTCGCTACTTTTCTAACAAAAAGAAACTAATTTTATTTCTTTTTACAGCGTTAAAGTTGTTAACTAGTATCGTTTACCCGCACGAGGTGTTTCACGTCGGCTTCACGGACAAGTTCAGAGAAGAAATAGGTCACGTTTGCACTTAAAACTTCTACCAAAATTACACGAATCTCAGAATTTTTCTGGCTATAAAAAATGTAACGGACAATTGCTACATATACATTGCTATACATACATTGCTTCAGTAAATTATTTTGGAATAAGATAGAGGAAGAAATAGTCAAATTTAATTATAATTCTAGTAGAGACCCAGATAAAACAGTTTATATTTACTTACATTATTTTTGTTTCATACATGCATTCAGTTATTACTTTGTTGCAAAAACTAACAATTAAAACATCCATTTCGAATGACGACAGAATCCTATAGTTAGCTTAACTATTTAATTTCTTGCCCAATTTACAAAAAAAAAAAACTATTTATGCACCAAAACCTTCCTCAGGAATCACTCTACCTGTTGTTGAAAACTGTAAGAAAATCCGTTCAGAGTACCTTTTGAGTTTCGCGAACAGACAGGTAGACAGACGGTACGGGGGACTTTGTTGTATAATATTGACAGATATGCGTACCTAGTTAGCTTTTCAAGATCGACAATTGTTCATTTTTGGCTGTATACTTTATATTGTATATCGTACCTTTCTTACTTTATCTTTTTATTTTTCTTATTACCTGTCTTTCTAAACCCGCTACGATAAAAATAAAAAGAAATAGAGACCAGAGAAAAGATTTGAAGCAAGTCAATTCGAAGTGTTTCATGAAAACGTCCGCGGGAATTGACCTTATGTGCGAGAATAAAATTGATGCAAGCAGGACTGCAATTCGAAGCTGCATTCTCTTTGAGTGTCAAAATCTGGCCAAAACGTTTTTCGTAAAAACAACACAGAAAAGAAAATATAGTATTTTTATAAAATATTTAGACAGCAAAATACACGTTGCTTTAAGAAACATTTTGCCAATTTGTGGTACAGTTTATCGGCAGTAGCTATCGCGGTGTGATTATTCATTGTACTTATGTCATATATTATCTACACTGACGGACTCATAAACTGCATCAATGTTATTAAACACTGACGTATACGAATTAATGTCAAACTTTACCCTAATTATAGACGAATTTGAGACTATGCACATAACTTATTCTCGGCTATAATTTTATCTTTTACTGCAAGTCTCGGCTTTTTGGTTAAGTTTAATCAAAATTTTGCCATCTGTTCAAAAATATTAATTCAAAAGTAATTCTGACCTTTTATGCAGTTTATGAGTCTGTAAATATATTTTATAACTTACATATGTACGAGTATAATAGTCGAATTATAGTTTTGTCGAGTTTTATTCTGAGATAGCTTATAGAAGCTGTACCTTGTAAAATGTAATGTACCTTAATCCGGTTTTAACATCATGTAGTCGGAAAAGGAGTAAACTGGCCATACCCTTTTTTATAGGAAAACGCGGGAGACGAGTTTTCGCGTGCTGCTTCGTGATGTGGTAAGACGCACGAAACTTGTAAAGAAGGGACTCTAAACTGGTGTTGTAATGAATTATCTATTATTGACGGTAACTAATCTACCGAAAATCTAAGAAAAATACCTGCGTTACGCCGCACTTTGGCGGAAAATGCCCGATACATTGTATTAATTGCGTTTTCTTGTTTATATTGCACTTTAACCTTCAGTCCGTCTTGCATCAACAATTGTGCCATGAAATGTATGTAGCCTGTTTATATCTTAAGCTAAGATATAGGTTACGTTGATTATCATCCGCGATTTTGTTTACTAAAATACACGAAATGTCGCACGCAAACCCACCGGTGCCAAATCAACGTTCTAGTGACATGCGCTGTTATGAGACTACTTTTAGTGCATGCGCTATTGCATGCGTTATGGTTGCTCAGGCATGCGCTACAGGAAGGCACAACAAGATAGCCGATATAGACATACCATCACAGTGAATTGCCATAAAGAGTAACTACTCAAGTTTTATTTTTATATGAAACTTCCAACTTCACACTTCTCCGCTCTATATATTTGTGTTGTATTTTATTCTGCATTTGTTATCGTAATACGAATTATAACAAAAATACATATATTTTTAAGTTTGGCTTAATGTTTTTGTTTATTTTACTCCGTATATAATTTATATTAATAATCATCAATTTGAATATTTCGTCTGTCGGGCAACATATTAGTTAGTACAAAATCATAACGTTAAAATTCTGCTTTAATGGGTTTAACCAGTTTTATGTCGCACACCTGGGCACTGATCATTTTCCAATTTATAAATTAATAAATAGATACATATACCATAAACTAAGTTATTTTACGGAAATGTCAAACGTAAGCTAACGAACAGAGCATATACCACATATATTTTACACAAAATATTAAAATGACACAATATGATTTCTTTAATTACTTTAAGAAAATTTATAAAATGCAATCACAACTCTCAAAAATTATAGTAATAGTTGTGTTAATACAGTGAAAACTAAAATGTATGCATTAATTTCGCTACTTAGCAAAGAACAGCTTGCGGTTGTAATTTAGTAATGCCCGCGGGAAATGCTGAAGAAGGGAAGAGAGAAATGTTCCAGCAATCTGCAATGTGCTGCTAAATATGCATATATACAGCGATAACTGTTATGTTACAAATACAAGAATTAACTACTAATAAACCAATATAAACTGGAGATTATTCTCGTGTTTGTTTTTTAATTAGGAGATAAGCAAATGTACTTGCAGACTACATGATATTAAGTGGTCGGACTTAAACAGGACTGAAGTTTTATGTCCAGGCGGAGGTAGATGCGTTGCTATTTCTGAGGACTGAGAGTCACCTCACTTCTAAATTCTGTGGGTAATTGCACCTCTTCGAGTAACAAACAAAATTTAGTTTGTACCTGATTATGAAGACAGCGGTGCTTCCGTCCCTGCCAAACTATAGTTCTGCTACTTATTCGTTAATTGTAGTTTCCAGGTATATTTCCTACAACAACCTTCCATTAAACTCGTTGAAAGATGAAGTTCCATCTGCGACAACTGCACTTGTGTCAATTTCTTCGTTCTATTTTAACTACTCACGGTAAACATCTAAAATGATACGTGGTGAACGATACGAACGGCATACGTGGCTGTATATAGCCATACGCTATGGCGTTTTTCAAAAAAGTTGCAAAAAACGCTCTCCTTGTAAGCGTCACATTAGGAACTTCTCTAGTATTGCAAATGTCCATAGGCTTTAGTGACTACCTTCTGTGACTAGGATCAGTGGTACGTCTGCCTTATCGATAAATTTATGATATTTTTAAGATACGACATATGTATTTTTTCAAATCACTTAATGTTAAGTAGTAGCAGTCCATAGACATCCATGTACAACCACAAATACGATTGAAATCATTTCTGAGCTCGAACGTAGATACGTTGCTACTCCTAAGGACTGACATGGTCGCCTCGCTTCAAATTGTAGCCGGCAACCGCACTTCTCCAAAAGATACATAAGTAATGCTTTAAGGTGGATTATAAGGGCGGCGGTGGTACCTCCCCGGTCGAAATATAGTTTTCACACCTTGAAATATGTAAATATTTGCTTGGACTGAAAACCTACATATGTTTGTCGCACCAATGGACATAAGTCTCTAGGCTGAAGTAGATAATTCCTGGAGAATCAAAATTAATCCAGAACTCTCCAATGCGTATTGTGGAGAGTACCTACAGAATAAAATAAACAACTGTTATCATTATATCAGACATTGCTAGGAGAGAATTTATTAACAACTTTGGAAAGTAATAAAGCTCATCCGAATAGCAATAATATTGTGTATCCATTAAAGGCATTACGATATTGATCATCATTTAACGATGCTACAAAACAGACACAAGGAACATTTTTATTAACAGACAGAAGTAGATGTTTGACGTAAAACGGAATTTTCGATTTCATTGTAATTTCCCGCAAGTATTAAAAATGACAAGTCATTTAATGGCCTATCAAAATGTGTCGTTTGCATGATAATGTCATTGGCGATATGGTGCGGAGGCGACCTTAGAACGAATAGGTACATTTATAAGGCTTCCGATTTCTATGTACGTACTTTATAAGTATTAATATTATCAATACAATATTGCAAAAAATAGCATTTTATACGCATGGCTATGATGTATTAAAACGATGCCAAATTATAAAAATCAGGTATTTTTGTTTCTGTCTGTCAGTCAGTCTAAACTTATTTACTCCTTTTAACAGATTTTAATGGTACTTTTAAGACGACTGGTAATTAGATGCGGACATAATCAAAGTATTTCTATGCCTATAATATTTAAAGATGCTCACGAACAGAGATTCGAGAGAAAACTCGTTGCTAAAATATATTTTTTAAACTGACGGTCGACATCTCTATAAAAGCACCATTGCATCATGACCAATCCCAACGCATGCGCGTAGTGTCACTTTCATCTAAATTTAAGCAACCGTCGAAACCTTTTTAACTGCATAAGTTTCTAGCAACCATCGGGAACAGTTTCCTTATCGAATATCCATTTAACCATGATTCGGTTTCACGTTTTGGCTATTTGGAGCGCTGCTTTCATCGCAAGCAGTTGTGGTAAATCAACAGATTTTGAATATATTTACGGAACTGGAGACATCCTACCTCTTGCGGAAGGAAGCTATACATTACCCACTGGGAACTTTGTCTCCGACTCGTCTCAAAACAACCAGGCAATGGACAACGAATGGAAACGCTCGCCGCCGTTCTCAGTGAACCCAGCCGTGGAGATGTTACAACGTGCTGCGTACAATAATTATATGCATCGACTGTCGCAAGCTAATCGGAACTACTTAATGCATATTGGCAAATGAGATTACCGTGAAGCAAAGTGGGTATCAAGAAGAAAGATCAAAAAAAAATACGCGCGATGTTATTAAATAAGGGCGCAGTATTGCAACAAGTGAAAGAAGCTAAATAGAACTTTATAAGCGTTCAATAGATCTTGTATGCGTACATGTTGACGAAAAATGCAAAATTATCTGTAAATATGCACTACGGATATTGTTAAAAAAAAATAAAGTCTCTTTACTTTATTAAAATCTATTTATTTGTTCCCTCCTATTTATATATTATTCTTGTATTTCTCAGAAAAATCTGTTTTGTTTAAACTACACTTATTATATGTTAATCTTTTCTTATTGAAGTCCATGAAATTTTAGTTAAATGTTCAATGTGTTGACGTAATAGCGACTCATGTTGTTAAAATCTATGCTAAATATAGAGAAACTTTTTATATGGCTGCCACGGTCCACGTATTCGTATAACTGTCTTGTAGCAGTGTGGTGCTCCAGGATTTATATTTTTTGCATCTTGTAAGATAGATTTACTTTTTCGGAGCATTCCATCTTTGCGTTCAACACATGCGTCCATGTATGCGTTGACGTAGAACTTTAGGATTCTTGTCCTGTCTTCAGTGATCTACCATCATGCGCGTATAACGAAAAAACTACTTTTTTATTTTAACTTCCTGGACCCTTTGTTCTTAATAAAAACACATTGTATTGTAAATGTGTTAGAGCCATTAGGGAGAGGTTGGGGAGGTGTGGTTGCCGGATACACATTATTGGAGGCGACCATCTTAGTTCTCAAGAGTAGAAACGCATTCACGTCCATCGCTAAATAGAATTTCTGTTCTATTTGGAATTGGACTTGGTTGTCCATGGGCTGCAGTAACCACTTCACATCAGGTGGTCTGCATGCCCGTTTCTCACTCTTTCATTATAAATATATATATTTATAATATTCAAACCAGACTTATTATAATTATAAGTAACTATGATTAGTATAAGCACAACGCAAAGTCGCGTGTTTCGCAATAAACTCAAAAAATATTAAAATGATTTTTTCGCAGTTTTCGATAAGACTTAGTGATTCCTGAGGAGGATTTTGGTGCATAATAAGTTAAGTTTATTTTTGTAAATTGGGCGAGAAATTAAATAATGACTGGATGCATGTATGTGGAGGTTGTTTCGTATTGTGAACATGTATAACATAAACGCGGACAAAGTCGCCGGCACAACTATGAAAAAATAAAGCAAAGGAAACCCAATTGAATGTTATTTCAGTCTACTATGTCGTAATCGCCGGCCTAAATCGGGAACAAATCAAGTATACTTGCACAAGATTAGTGTTTAAACAGCGATAAGTGGTAACGTACGTTGAGCATTTCTTGCAACGTCAGCTGCACGCTGGCGCGCCTCCAAACGACTCATACGAGTTTAATTTGATGTACAGTATATCAACTTTAAATGTGATACTATTCTTGCTGAACTATGCGTGACTGCGTCACAAGCCATCCAAGTACCAAGTTAGTATTTCCGACTTATAAACCTTATGCTAACTATAATGAAAGAACGCAGTTTTCCGGTTCAACGATAAATCATTCTTTATTCGAAAATAATGTTTATATAAGTTTTTTTATAGAGTGCCAGTGCGACATGAAGTAAACCTTATTTTAGATATAATAGACAATAATAACCATGACATGTACTTACTTATAAAAGTCCAAAATGGTCTATTTGTTTATCAAATCAAATCAAATCAAATATGCTTTATTGTACACCACAAATAATACACAAGAACAGAAAATACAACAAAACAAAATAAATATGGCAGTGGTAATCAAAAGGCGGCCTTATCGCTACAGTAGCGATCTCTTCCAGACCACCTTTGCGTAGCAGACATCGTAACAAGTTTAGAGGGCAAAGGTAAGGTGTATATAGTAATTTTGTAAAATACACGCAATTGAATAAATATTAAGAGCAAAAAATAATCTAAGTATAAATAAGACAGATACAAGTAATTCATAAACAACAGCTTTCAAAGGGGGAAAAAGAAGAAGAAAAGAAAGAATACTATATAAATTTATATATCAGTTTATTTTGTTTTACTTAAACTTCGTACACCACTGGTCTTATTATAGGCTATATATTATACCACTAGATTATGTTGGAATAGAACAATTAATGGTTTTGCAGCAGTACAGGTCCAGGTGATAGAGTAACGGTTCGACCAGAGAATTACCTCTTCCCCCCTCAAAATCTTCCATAAAGCACTTCTTGTGTTTCTGTTGGCGAGATGTAGTTGCAGGCTACATTTATGAGCGAGGCAAGACCTCGTGAGCAGCGCATATGCACGATGTTTTTTATTCTGTTCGAAGTTGAACGGAGATGTTCACATTCTGCAGATACCATTTAATATCTGATGACCTACACGCTCATTTGCTATCAAAAAGTATAATAGTACATATAAATAAACTACAGTAATTCAGTGAAGAACTGAAGGGCAATAATTGCTTCACCCTAGGAATGAGTATGGCGGCAGTATTTCCCCCGTCGAACTGTACAAGTTGTATCATCATACTGCACTTCTTCCGTAAAGTAGAATTATTTGTAGCGGCCACCCAAATCAGATGCACTGACGATCAGTGAATTCATTACGCACAAGAAGGGTTGAGTTGTGAGGGAAGGGCAAGAGATGCTCAAATTACCGATGAATTAATTAGGTATAAAATAGGGATGAGTGGTGCCAGTTAGAAGAGGCGTATATCCCTCAGTCGACTTGCAAACCTGATGGATTGAGGGGTAATGGTTCTTGATTCTTATGCACAAGAGACACCATAAAGTACCACAGTTCGGGCTGCGGTGAATTTAAATTGAAACATGTAAAACACCATTGTTATATAACGGTCAACTGTCCTTTCGCCGTGACTACGAGCCATGCAACTGGTTCGAAATATCGGCAATTAAAAAGCATTAATCGTGAGTACCCGTTGTATAACAATGTATAAATTCCGTGTTAACATTAGTTTAAAATCGTATGTAAAACACCAGTTCGTTTTCAAAACACTTTGGTCTTCGATGTATAGAAAAGTCTTGACGCTTAAAGAAAACAGAAATATTCAATCTGTCTTTTCAAGGTAAATGCGAAAGTTCTTAAAAACTTTGAGCGCTCCCCAAACTTCTCGTAATACTAATTTGGGTCCTTATTCAAACTGACATTTTTGTTTTTAATGAACATTATCAAATTGTCTTACCGCTGCGACTATGAGATATTATAATGTAACTTTCTAAATGTCACTTTACACATTTTTCTCAGTTGCTTAGTCATATCGTAAATTGTTACTACGGTACTTTTTAAAAGCGTAGTCTGTAACTCTTGATGTAACGAAGACATAATGAACATTTATTTTTACTTTTAAAATTTCATAAACGGTTTTTTTCTTTTGATATCGTGCAAATAGGTTTACAAATAGGTTTACGCAGAAAATTGGTTAAGTATGATATTACACTTTAATCTCTACTATATTTTCATATAATTGTGAAATGTATGTTTCACTATTATTTATAAAATCATTCGCACTAATCATATAATTATAATTAATACTGTAATTATAAATTGTAAACAATTGTATTTTATTCTATTACAGATGCCTAAGCATCTATTCTTCTAACAAAGCCACCAGGTAACGATTGTATTTTATATAAACAATTGATATTTCGAACCCTTGACTTTTCTTCAAATTAATCGTCAATTTTATTAAAAAGTAGAAACATTATTAAAATATTTCAGTATCCTTTTAGTAGTAACATTTCACAACTTAATCATCAAATCATTGAGGCGTCATCGCGAAAACAATATGCTCTATGAGTGTATAGTTTCTTCAAGTTGCAGATATATACTATACTATATGCCATATATTTCATCTTACTTAGATATTAACAAAATAACAGAAAAAATACGCCGGTTGAACTATAAAATTTTAGTTCAAAAACCTGTCTCTAGAGGCGCTGCCTGTATTTATAAAGACTTTTTTTTTCAATATGAGTTTCGTTTCGAAGTAAAATTCATACTCAGGGTACAGTTATATTCTCGCTCAGTGTGTTACCAATGCGTTGTAAGACAAGTCCCTTAATCTCCAAAGTGTTTCCATAATCTGAATGAGCGTTATATTGTCGCGGACTTTTGTATTTAAATTTCGAATGAAACATTAAAACTTGGTGTAACGTCGCACTTAAAATTCAAGTTGAAAACACTTTTATCGCTATTTCTACGGCATTATATCTCGTGGATAAACGAGATTTTATTTTGGTAAAAATCGTTTGATAAAACTAAGAAAATCGTATTTAAAATCAAGATTACGAAAAAAAATTAGTCTGAGTGCCAAAAAAGTTTTCAAACAATTAGTCTTACGCTTGATTGACGCTGCCGGTGATAAAAGGGCTGGTTCATATGTCACGCAGAGAATTGCGATTGCTATTCAACGCCGGGACGCATCTAGCGTTCTTAGAACCATTCCGCATGAACACGGACTCACTTTAGATTGTTTAGGCTTTTATTATAATTACTTTTAAGATTTTCATTATTGTAATCAAAATCTAAATGAAATCTAAAGTAATATCTAAATAGTAATATCTAATAAAATAGATTTAAAAAATATATTTTGCTTAATATAATTTGGGAACCAGCAAAAGATGGACGTAAATGTAGACATAAAGATTAACATCATTTCCAAGAATTACATAAGTGAAAAGGGCCTAATTTTGTATGCATTTAATACAATATGGAAGGCATGATATTTTCCGGAAAGAGCGTCCTACTTATTCCACAGAAATGCCAGAGTTTTTTCACTTTATAAATATATGTGACAGTAATACCTACCCGATGGGAACACGCAGGTTCTCCTATCTTTCGAATAATTGCTATGTATATAGCCATTTTATCGAAGAATTTATGCATACGCGGTATACTCGAACAGGTCTTATGTCACCTGAAAATGGGAAGCTGAGCATAAATCAAGATTTTATGGCAACACTGAGAGCATTGAGGGCGGTACCGAGTACAGATTTGACCTCTTAAATCAGCGAATTTCAGTGTGCTAAGTAAATTCCACAATTTCTCCTACACTTTTAAGCAAACTTTCTAGATTTTTGGAATTCAACTGTTTTAGTGCATTTGGCTAACAAGATGAGGGTTTATTATAGAATAAGATTTATTTGTGCGCGTGGATGTAACACATAATTTATTTAAATAATAGTATAGAGCGCCATCTATGATTTTAAAAGAAGATTCGTATTTCTTTCCTCTTATTTTTCATTTTCCATTCATATTCACATATTTATTTGTCAGTAAAAATAACAAGATATTCAACTTTAGTAGAACGCTTACTGTACCAAATGTTGGGATAAATATCTAAAGATATATTACATTTTAAAATTACTTAAAATGATTAAATGATCATATAAACATGTCGTATACTAAATTAAATTTAAAACAAATAAAGCATTACGTACAATAGACATTTTTCCTATAATAATTATTTGCCAAATTAATGCTTTAGTCTATCACTCGTAAACACAACACACACACACACACACAAACAAAAAGAAATATAAACCCTTAAATATAAGCCCTTCATTATATTTAATTAATATTAATTTGGGTTTACGCTGTACTAAACACGGAAGGAAAATTTAACATGGCAACGAAAACTGATCGAAAAATAAGTAAACCTAGATATTTGCACCTTTGTCGTAATGAGATACATAATAACATAATAAACAAAATAAAATAAATATTCTGTTACACGTGTGTTCATCAACTAATGTACGGTTCGCCGAGGCTTGACCTCTCAGAATAGCAAAAATTAAGGTGATAGTTAATCACGCCGGTAAAATACGGGTTGGCAGATTCACGCGCCTTCGATAAGATTATGTACACCTTGAAATACGCATTTCCTTGTGGCTTTTTATCCTTTAAGCCTGACGAATGATGAGCTTTCTGATGGAAAGCGGTTATTGTCGTTTATGAACATTTGCAATATAAAACCCAGATGTTCATGCATTGCTGGTGTTCCAGGAGAGCTCTTATTGCCTATTTTTAAAAAAACACGTGTAGTGTATGACAAATACCCAAGAAGGAAGTTGCACGGTAAAAAAGAACGATGAAACCGAACCCTGGATGATCGCCAATCCAGGGAGTTCAGTTGATGCAAATGGATTCTTCATATTAGACCGTAAGCGATCAACAAAGTTAAGCAATATCATGCACAGTCGGAAATTGGTTTGATGACCGTCTGTGACAAAATTTCACGCGCGTCCGTGCTTTGGAAAATTCGCTAAGCAGTAAATGCAGTCTGTTATCGATAAAAGAAAATCGTTAGACCTTGTCGGTGTACACAGGAATTTTGAAATCTTTCTACACAGGAATTGGCCATGACCCCAAACTCCACCACGTACTCAGCAGTTTGCAATATGCTCAGAACCACCCCAGATGTAGACAAAGAATATGCCCAACAATGGGACATAAAAAGAGTTATACCCATACATAACTCGCAGGCATAGGTTTCGTCATAATATCCTCGACTACAAATGCGGCATATAATCTTTTTTTTACTTTTGAAAATCAAAACTACCAAGCCTTGAAGCCAGATTCGAACCCAGTCCTCTAGCGAAGAAAATCAAACATCATAGCACTAAACCACTCTTTTGTTTGGTTTATTTCTTTCAAATATAACAATATTATGTTGGAAATTGTATTACACTTAATAACAGTTTTAATAAAGTATTAAAATTTTCATTTCTTAGTAGTTATCTATAAGCTAATTAATAATTAATTAATATTTTTTTCATTTACAACAATAGTAATACTGTAGGATGGAAATGGGACAACGAATTATGTATGACAATCATAATTACAATTTCTGTTTCAGAGTTTCTAACAAAGAATAATTTAAAATTTTACAGAGATTTATATACTTGTCATTTAGGGTTATTTCTTTTGTACTTATTATAACATGGGTCCATTATTCTCGGTAATGTGTAGAACTTAAATAGAAATAAGTCTTGCTTTCTAAAGAAAAGCAAACGTATATGAATTAAGCTTTTTAATTTGTTGCCTCGTTTTAAGTGTAGCCGGAAACCGCACCTCTGCAACCGAATCACAAGGGTTGCCTCACGGTGGATTATGAAAACAATGTTTGTTTTTATGTGAAAGTAGTTGCAAATAAGTATTCAAACCACCTAACATTAGGTGTAGTCGCAGTCCACAGATATCCACGTATAACCACAAACACGACTGAAATCATATCTGAGGTTGAACGTAGATACCTTGCTACTCCTGAGAACTAAAATAAAATGGTATCCTCCAGCTCAAACTACGTATAAGTATTAATAATGTTTACAGGGTTACGTGAGAAGCATTGGCCGTTTACCATCAAAATGAACTAAAACGTGTTTGTTAAAGAATTATGTTCAAAATGTACATAGAAAATAATTTTCATACTTCACAAACTTCATGACATAATATAAGCACAATTTCTCATATTCAAAGAGGCGAGCTGATTTCAGCTAAAGAGATTAATATGCTCCAAATAGTTCAACAGAAACGTGTCGCGGGAAGTACGCTATCTCAAGCATGCGGTTTCAGGTGAGTAATTTACCTTTTTATGACATTGTGCCAAATTAACCTTATATTATTGTTGTAAGCATATTCTCTCAAGTTTTGTACAAACATTTTTTTTATTGTGATAGAGTAAGAAACGGACATACAGGCTACCCGATGTTAAGTGGTCACTGCAGCCCATGGACAACCACGTCCAATCTCAAATAAAACAGAAGTTCTATTTAAGAGTGGACGTGGATGCGTTCCTACTCTTGAGGACTAAGATGTTCGCCTCCAATAATGTGTATCCGGCAACCACACCTCCCCAACCGAATCGCAATAATTGAAGAACATGTTGCTTTACGACGGTTTATGAGGGTGGCGGTGGTGCCACCCCTGGCGAGCTCTAACGGCTCTACCACCTTTACAAATCATAGAGTAGAAAAACAATTGCGCAGCGTCCGGTTCCACTTTAGTAATTTGGTGTTATGGAAACTTTGCCGATGTCGTATCATATTACAAACGAGCTTTTGCCCGCGACTTCGTTCACGTGTTACATAAATTAACACAACTTCTTTATTTGTACACCGATCTAAATGAAAAAAGCACTAAATGTTAAGTGGAGCCTATTGCAACATAATCCTGAAAACTGCATTCGAATCGGATGAGCCGTTTCTGAGATTAGCGTTCACAAACATACAGACAAACAGACGAAATGTGAAAACATTGTTTTGGGTTCTCTTGCGTATATAAAGACACACCCATATGAATTTTTTAGTATAGTTGCCATGTAGAGAACGCGGTCAGTTACAGTTTTATTATGTGTATAAATATAGATATCATAAATTCGACCTTGGAAACAGACAAAGACTACTTTTTATTGTGAAAATAAAACTTAAAGGGGTTTATATAATAAATAGTATATTTTTTAATCTCTTCACTTTTTCTACCCTATAAGCATAGTGCATGCCTTGAAATATATACATTGTGGTGGCGGATTGTTGCAAAGTAGTTTTCAACAACAACTTAATAGCATGAATTTCCACAAACGTCTGATACTATTAACTGAATATTTATTTTTAAGAACAGTTGCTTTAAAACATAAATTAGTTTTTATTTAATATCATAACTACAAACCTTTGTTCGACGTGGGCCTCCATGTTACTTTACATAATATACATATAGAGTATAACGAAAGGACTTAAAAAGACAGGATGCGCTAAAACTGTAGAAACCTATATCTCCCTGACTACGTTCACAATTCTTCGTAATTCGGCAGAATTGAACTCGGTTTAAGGCGCCTGTTTCACAGATCGTTAGTAATATCACTGTGTTATAAGAGACAATTGAAATGTAAAATTAACGACATTTTAACTTACTTTCGTTAAGAAAAATAATGACATAATAAATTATAGAACACTTAAATTAGTTCAAAAATGGTCACCTCGTTTGTAAATTTATTCTTATAAGTAAGGCGACCATCTTAGACTTTAGAATTAATTTTGCATTTGTGTACTACATCAAACAGGATATCAGTTTTTTTTGATGGTGGATGTATATGCTACAGTCCATGCAATGTACCGATCTCCCATAATTAGATGGCCTGTAAGTTAATCCTTTTTCGATTCGGGAAGAGGAAGGAGGGATTTTTGCTTTTACGAAGGAAATCTGCGCAACTAGAAGTTCTCCATAACATTCTCAAAGATATTTGACGTCAACCAATCTACATGGATTAATCCTTTTCACCCGCACTTCTGCCTTGCTCCATTATCCCTATGGAGAATAATGTTTTTGTTTCATTTATTTATTGACTTTTATCTCTCTATATATTTTATACCTAAATGTAATTTTATTTTTCAATGAATCAAAAATAGAAACATTTTCATTCTGAGAGGAAACCCACGCTAAGTTGTATAACACAGTTGATGATAATATTTAAACAAGTTTTTCTCGCTATTAACTCGTGGTGAGACGGGTCGTTAAGCGGCGGAAAATCCACATCCAGCCACCACAGTTCGTCCTACATTAGAGCCCGCCTTATTACGATTCGATACCATTGTTCCTCCGATTTTTCACAAACTTTTATCTCCGTCTTCTCATTTTATAACAAAGGATCGTTATGAGCTAACTAGATAGATATCGGATGGAAGCAATCATGGCATGAGCAGGAATTTCTTTTTATAATACGTTCATAAATTTCATTTTTTCCTACTTAACTTAATTGAGTATGTATTTTATGTCGTCTATATGGTGCTTCTTAAAACATGCTTATTTTAAGATTACTTATAAACTTCGGACACAATTAATAAAGGATGAGACCGTATGAAATTCTCATGAAGTTTTTTCATGTGAGAACAGTAGCAAACAAGCATACAAACCACCTGATGTTAACACCTCGGGAGTAGCAACGCATCTACGTTAGAGCTCAGATAGGATTTCAATCGTGTTTGCAGTTAAACGTAGATGTGTATGCGCTGCGACTACTCAACATCATGTGGTTTGCATGCTCGTTTGTAACACTTCTTACATAAAAAAATAATCTTTACGCAAGCCTGATATGCAATGGCTTGTTGTCATTCATCAAAGCAATATTCACCTTAAATGTAAAAAGTACTGATTCATAATATTATTACTTCTTCTCTATCATTTATTTCAAATAACTTTTGCTACCAATGTAAAAATATACGAATGCTTTTGAATAAAAAAGGGTGTAGACAAAATGCTAAGCTAACAAAGCGGGCTATTCTCAAAAATGTTTCCCTCAGGAGTTTCCTTATGGCCGCGAATAGAATACATGCAAATAGAATTGCAGCTCGGGACTACACAGATATTCTGAGCGAGTTTCGAGTGGTGCAATAATACTGTGTAAGGGCACCCACAGTTTCCTGACCTCTCGTAAACGTTCATTTTCGTTTTGATATTCATTTACAATAAAAATCTTCTTGACTATCCCTATGTTTTGGCTTTTCTTTATCAATTTTTGAATACCACAACCTAATAGAATTGAAGTTCAGCTCTGTTCTCTGGGGACGAATGGCTTCTCAGAATGAAATAAGCCACAGTCCACTACATTAGCGAAGTACGAATTAATAGACTCCATTTAGCTTTGGGAACTTTATGTCAATCTAATATTGTAAATACATTGGTGTTTACACAATGTACCTGTCAACTAGTCAAAACTGTCTATGGACACTTCGTAAGAACTTACGTAAAATCGATTTCAGATATATTACTGCTCCTAAGGTTAGGCAACTCTTAACACTTTGACTGCGGCGCAAATATACTACATCGAGTCAGGATTACGAGAGGCGCCACTAAACTGAAGCTCTTTTCTCTAGATTGGAGATGAGCCGACAATTCGTACAAATACTGTATTTTATAACATCAGTGTAGTATCTATGAATACACAGACGTAATGTCCGCCTTCAGTCTTGTAACGCCGACGTAAACCCGGCACTTGTGTTCGTTTCGTAATCCATTCGGACTTGTACGTACAACACAGGTGTGTACTGCAATACCGGATTATAAGTGCGGCGGTGGTTCTTCCCCGGTCGACTACTTTGTTACTTCTTGTAAAGAAGTCATAATGAATATAACTCAACAGCAAAAGATAACAAGAAATGCTCGTTTAATAATATACAACTATTTCGCGTTTCATAAATCTTAACCTCGTACAAGATCATGCCTCATTTTCGGCATTAAGTAGATAAATGTAATACAATTTTTATGTTCATGTTTCACCGCCAAAGCCTCATCAAAATGTGTCGCCAGAGATACGAGATTCACGTTCAGAATGAGATATTAGAGCTACGTGTTGATGATACTGAAATAATAAAAGCACGTTACGCATAATACATACTATATTGACATTGTTTGAATGTAATACCAAGTAGCAAAGCACCAAACTAAGATTAGATGAAACCTGTGCTCCTCCATAAAATCTCGAACAATAGTGTTATGGTATCTCCTGCGTGACATAAGAAAAGACTAATAAAAGTGGTCCCGGATCGAGAGATGTAAAAGAGACCTAGAGCTACTCTGACGTGGCAATCCCGGGAATGAGTTCAGTGTTAGTGGTTCTTGCGCTTTAGGCACAGACCAGTGCCCGAGGGCCCGAGGAAGGCCTCCCCAAGATGTGTCCAATTGATGTATTATACAGAACATCAGTTGCATTAGTTTCGAAATTCTGTTCTTCTGTGCAACCACAGGAGTAGGCCATCAAGGGGTTTTAGTGACTGAAAATCCCACATAATTTAAAATCCCTTCAACATTACATTTGGGTAATTTTAAATGGGGTTTCTCGCACGAATTAAAAATATAAACCTATACCCTAATGGATATTAGTCTCGAATTGGTGAAGAGTTTATAGACTTAAAGGCCACTTAAATCAAACGGGCTGAACTCCGTTTGTTTTACTTTACATACAATGTTTTGAAGCACTTGCAAGAGAACAGCTGGTAATTGTACATAATTTAGTGATGCTCCGGGGAAATAGTGAAGACAGCAATGCGGCGCCAATCTGCAATATGCACGAATTTGCATACTCACGGCGCCAACGGTTATGTAATGTGATTGAAGACTAAGAAGTGAATTAAGTAGGCTATTCTGTTAACCAAGCTTTGTTTTCATTAATGCATAGCAAGACGCAGACGTCCAGAATATTGGTATCTAATGCTTATGAAAAATTTCACCTTCTTGAAACGTTCGCTGTACGCTGTACTACCTATATCACGTTTCGAAAGATTTGTAAGGTGCTTACAAACGTGATGACTATCTTTGTCCTCAAGAAAAGATATGCGCCAATGTACGACTTCCGATACGATTAATACTGTTTAAAGCTGGATGGGAATGTCCATGGATTGCAGTGTCTACTTTACATCTTATGTGTACCTACAGCCTCGTAAGCTACTCTTGTAACTTAAAATGTACGTCTTGAAATAATACAAAAACAATTTGTTTAGAAGAGAACAGATATAAAATTGCCTACAGAAATGTGAAACAAATTCCTTTTCGGGTTAGTGACTACAGATTAAGGACACACGATTTCAGCTACCAATTAAAATTGTACAGGCAAAATTTTTGCAAGCGCTTATCAATGACAGTTCATTAAGAGCTCGTCAAATGCCTCGTGACAATATAGTAGACAGTGGGGTAATAACAGTGGAGGCGGCTGAGATTGTGTCATAATTTTATGCATATTTGCGACGCATGCGCCCTTGATAAAAATTTTAGAGGATATAAGCGCGATACTTCAATCTATCATTCACACAATTTGGGAGATCGGCAGTTCTACGAACATCTACAAAGTCTACAAACATATACAAATAAATTCACAATTATATTTAAAGACAGTTAAAATCACAAATTCCAGAAAATTGAGAACGCGTTTTAATCAAAAAATTATCGAAACCTAATTTCAAGAAGCAATGGTTTATAGCTCGAACATGCTGTGGTTAATTTGCTTAACTGCTTTGGTAAGCGAAACGTATACCCTGAGCCCTGAACTCACAACAATGTTTTCCGGCGATACAGCGCAAGATGTGATTCCAAATGAATATGAGCAACCGTTAGCAGATGAGGATTATTTCATCTTCATCCCAAAGTTCGACATCTCGACAGATATGGCGCAACTAAACTCTAGAAAAGGAAAGTACGCCAAGCGGTCGCAGCCATCTTTCACATTGAATCCAGCTGCGAGTTTGCTGCAACGTGCTGCATACTTGAACTACTTGCAGAGACAGGTTCACGCTAATCGTCTCTTCCTCGACCGCATTGGGAAACGAAACACATTGGGAAGTTCTGGTGATGAGGGCACGAAAATTGAACATTAATATGAAATTGACACTGTGTTAAATGTTTTTTTTAATACCATTGTTGATCTAAGTTTTAGATTTAATGGCTATCTATATGATTATGTATACTAATTGTTATATGAAATAAATTCTTGTTATATTTATATATTCTTTCAATAAATTGTACTATTGCTTTTATAGTACTTTTACTGTAGTCATGTTCGACGTCATACTCTAATATATACACGTTATAATATAATCATATTCAAATACATATAGCAATCCTCTCTCTGTAAACTATGTAGACTTCAGCCACCTTCAATCTTGCTATTAATTAATTTAGGCCTGTTAAGAAACAAACTATGGAGTAGGTTCTACATATTAAACATTAATCTCGCATAATATTAAAATACAATAAAAAAATAATCCAAGGCACAATAAATATAGAAAACACCAATTAACATACATAATTGCAATATCACATATACATATATCGAAAATAACGGAGTCAGATCATAAAACTTGTCAATTACGAATAAGTCGCAAAGCTATTTATTACAAAGTTAAAGATAATAGGTATTTTCTAACGTTTTTATTGTGGCACTTAATTCCTTTTGAAATATTAAATCTGTCCTTCTGAAACAACCGCGCGACTTCGCATAAACTTTGAGCATTCCTGAAACTTCTCATAATAATAATTTGAGTCTTCATTCAAACTGACACGCTTAATGAATATTGCTCCTGAAACTATTTTCATAATCTAAATAAGCGTTACATTGCTGCGCTCTTTAGTATTAAAGCGCTTTACAAGAATATTAAAGCTTTTTATTATTATATTACTTAATAATAAAACCCTTAAAAACTAGAAATTGTCCACTAAAAAAAATTTTCGCTTTACTAAAACTTATTGGTTTAATTTCAGATGACGCCTGACGACAGTTTCCTGTCATGCTGTCATCATAGCATTTTCATTATTATCATCATTAGCTCGTTATGCCACCCCTGAGGACGGGACTCCTCTCATAATGAGATGGATTAGTCCAAAATCTGTGCTGATTGATAGACTTAACATGCCTCTAAGAATATTATGGAAGATCCTAAAGAATGCACTTATTCACGAACTTTTCTTTTACCGAACGGAGGCAACTAATAAATGATTAGTAATAAGCACATAATTTTTGGAAATTCCAGGAATTCGTATCCTGGATCGTCAGTTTGAGGGTGGAAACCTTATCCACTAGGACTTTTATCAACAGTTACTTAATGTTGTCAACAGTATTAAGTTAACCTACACTTGATCAGCACTCAACTTTTCGTTCTGAGAAGATCCGTACCTAAGAATATGTCAGTTATAGTTTACGTATGTCAGTATGTATTTCTGTATTACTCATAGTGTTGGAAGGGTAGCAAGTAAGCGTACAAGCCTCCTGATGATAAATGGTCTATGCAGCCCCTGGAAATCCACATCAACCTCAAACCGAATTAAATGTCGTGTATAAATGCGGTGCTCCTGAAGTAAGATGGTAGTGTTACTTACAAATACAGCTGGCAGCTGCACCTCCGTATGCAAATAGTTGTTTGATGGTGGATAGATGAGAACAACAATATTACCTCGCCGGTCAAAATACATTTATATCATATAGTAAATAATGATGAACATTATAATTTTTTTTCATAAGATTCGTCTCTCCACAAGATTAAACCTTAACCAATGTTAGTTTCGTTCGACAATTCAACATAAATGATTGCCGGCGACCATTATAATTAACATTTATCGAAGGAAAGACTTTATTACTCAGATATGATTATTATGTACTTAAGATCATCGTAAAGGTGAAATAGTCTTACGACTTTCATTGTCTTAAGCGAAGGTGATAAACTAGTAAATATCTTTGTGTAAACTTTTATCAATACCATCATATTTTAATGTTCATTAATCATCATTAACTCATTACTCCCTCACTGGGTACGGGTCAATCTGAGGAGGATTGAGAATAATTACGCCGAAATCTTCAATTCTGGTCAAGTTCCATTTTTTTATGTGGAAAGAGTAACAAATGAGCACGCAAACCACCATGTTAAACAGTCGCAGCCCATAGACATCCACCTACAACCACAAAAACGACCTATATCCTATCTGAACTCGAACGTAGATGCGTTGCTAGTCCTGAGGACTAAGATGGTCGCCTCGCTTTAAAGTGTAGCCGGCACCCGCACCTCTCCAACCGAAACACGTACAGTAATATTTTACGGCGGATTATGAGGACGGCGGTGGTACCTCAACGGTCAAACTATATTT
>DWON01000613.1:0-30941 GCA_018251015.1 Phocides pigmalion okeechobee
TAAAATCTGTTAAAACCGCAAATGTTCAACCCCCGCCACAGCCACACCTAAATTTCAACCGGCTTCAAAAAAGGAAGATCTAAATTCGGTTGTTTTTTATTTTTGTAACCGTATAACTCTACCATTTATTAACCGATTTGGAAAATCATTTTCTTTGGAAAAATATACTCCCCGTTCCGTTTATATTTGGTAACACGTCTACAACTGGCAAACTAGACTCTAGAATGTTGTATTGACAAGGGTACAATGTAAAATCAGTACAGTACATCGGTTTTGAGCGCCTGTTGGCTAACGTAGACCGGGAAAGAAGTTGACAGGGGAAGAAAACCCGGCAGAAAAATATTATCGGCACTCCTTTTAAATAAGTCCTTGATAAATAAACATTACACAGTATAATTTTAGAAACATGACGAACACACGAGACACTAATCGTGTGTGCAAAGAGTTTATCCACTTTCAACTGCACACAATTTCGAGTAAATAAAACTATTATATGAGAAATAGACATAGCCCGTTTAGGTATTGTTATTTATGAATATATAGATATATAAAATATATTTAAAAGAAATTAACATTCCTAAGTAGTCAGTGAGTCAGTTAATAAACTGTTTAAGCCTATTAACTTGAGAATTCACAAAATATTTACCAGGACGATGATCTATGACGTCAAACCGGTATCTCTTTTTATAGATGAATCATAACCACAATCGTTCAAACAAACATTATAGCTGATAGGTAATGTTTTCGCATGTTGATGGCCAGAGTTCGATCTATTTATAAGCGGTGACGATTTACATTACGGTGCTCACATACAGATGCTATCACGAAGATTTCTGCGAATATTACGTTTCCGGATGTTTGGAGAATAAATCGCATATTTTTCATCGCCAATCAATTCATTGAATGCAGAAAGTATCTCCACTTAGCTAAGACCTATGATCAGAGTGTACCTTACAAGCTAGAGCGGATCGGTAAATTTAATAGAGCTTAGTAAGAAAATTAACGACTTTCAGACGTATAATTTTCCTTTACTGAAAAACAAGTGATCATTTTATTTGTTTCTAATCTACTTGAAATACTTGATCTTTTGAAGGAAAAATTGGACTATGTGACAGTTTCTAAAGTCCGTCGGTGATTCTATAGCAAATTGAGAAAAGCCCTAGGGTCTCAAATGGGGTGCTTAACTTGCGTGATCCATCTGAGGCTCTTCTGGAATCAAGTAACTCTCAATCCTCACATTGCTTCGTAACAACAAGTACGTAATAACTTCTCAGTCAGAGATTGTGAGCGGTTTAACTCCAAAGTCATTTAAACTTTGCCACTATTACGGCGATAAAATCCAAATTATAATTAATAATTAATTTGTATTACGCTTATAATTTTAGGAGTAAATCATACTGTTAAACACTGTTACTGCTGTTTTTAATCTAGTTTTTGCATTAAACATTAACTTGTTTTAAGGTTTACGAAGAAAAAGACACGGTTAAATGATTAAAGATTAGCTTAATCTTTTATTTGCTGTGAAAATATTTATTACGAAAAAATATTGTACGGCAAATTGGACATTGTCCAATAAAATTTTGAACAACCACTTTGAAAAGTTACGTTGTGATTACGTCACAGTCAATTACATAAGTAACTATTTATCGCAAACAAAAAATCCATTCCGGTGTTTCGTGGTGAATTAGACATGATTTCTGAGAATAACGGCTTACTCTCTAACCTGAATTGGTTTATAACGGAAACTACAATAGCCCGCAAAATAAAGCAAAACCACCAAAACAAATGGTTTCGCGGATATTTTCCCACGGCTTTGTTAACTGTAATGTTTATGCGTTTATATCAGGCGATATAATCTCCTTTTTATAGTACAAAAGTGACAAATGAGTACTGAAAAGTGATTACCGCACGTTGATATCTGTAATGAACCTCTAATATTTGAAGTCCTCCCTGAGGACGGATACAAATATGTTGCCGGCCCTAATGACTAAGCTATGGCATCTCATGTATCATCATCATCATCATCATTCTTATTACATCTTTTATCTCTATAAGAGCAGTATATATATTTGCTGTTAGAAGGCAGAAGTAGAAGAAGAAGTAAATGATTGAGAAGACGACAACTTGATGTGGCTACAAGTTGCTATACCTAAATAGGTATTGTGATAATTGGGGCCAATTTTATGCGCGAATAGCCTTTAGGGACACCATTCAGAGAGAAGATTTACCCTCCCTCCAGCCCCAAACAAAAAAGTAGAAATAGCAGTACGACTACTTAGTAATAATAGATAATGGACCGCGTAGAACTGATGTTTCTCTGGGTACCAGGTAAACATTGCATCTAAATTACGGTCCCTACTTTGAGGTCGCAGAATGTTAGCTACGTTACCTTTTTTGTTTAAGTTAAAACGAGCGTGTAGATAACAAGTGGTCACTGCAGTCCACGGACTCAAATAGAATTGGCGTTATATCTAAACTTGTATGTAGATGCGTTGCCATCTTTGACGACTGGGGTGGTCGCCACGCTTCTAAGCATTGTTGGCGACAACCTCCTCGACCGATCTAGAAATAATACTTTACACTGGATTTTGAGGGCCCGGTGATACCTCTCGACCTACATAACAAATCTCATTGAATAGTTAGGTATAGATCTTATTTTAAGTACAATAATAAATATAAAATACCAATGACTGCAATTGTGCATTAATTTCTTTTAAACATTTTTGAGAATATCAATTTATCATCCTTCAAAGCATTTATGAGGAGAATTTTCTTTTAGGTTTTGAAATCTGAACCGTATGAACAATTGAACACGCTTGTTTATTATTTTTCCGCTTTGTTAAAAGCAGTTAAATCGAGATAATAACGTATACCCGCCCACGATGAAATTCCAGACTAAAAATAATCATCAAAAACATTAGAATGAACGATGAATACGTATGACCCACTAAGCCTGTTCTAAATGAGTCATGACAACGGCTAATTGAAAAGTTAGCTACAACACTAGCGTTATTTTAATTAACTTTTCATAGATTAACTTGTTCTGTCGTTTATAGAAGACTATTATTTATTAACTTTCGGTATACTATAGTTTACTCGTGAAGTTTAATAATAGATTAGTATTTTCTCTGTTTCCAAAATGCTATTACTTTAACTATAATTACTTTAAGGCATTGCTCAGTTCTTATAGTTGCTTCATGTGTAAGTGAGCCGACTACCACAATTTTCGATAGAAACGGGGGCATAGTTTATGTATATTCCTAGGCGCGAGAATAAAAGGAATCCTCCGTAATAAGAGGTGGTAAGAGTGAGAGCTAGAACCATTCCGTTAAAACTTTATCGGGAAAAACGTTGGTGTGAGTGGTGAACAAAACAGTGCCCGAAAAGCGGGGAAAGCTCCCCTGAGATCTGCCTGATTGGGGCGTCGTGCTAGAGATCATCAGTTACGTTCGTTTCGCTTTTTTTGGTGATACCTACAAGCACGGAAGTAAGGAATCGAGGGGTTTTGTTGAAAATTCCACATAACCCAGAATCGCCATGGTATGGTATGGTACCAGATACCTTAAAAGATTTAACCCTTAAAGAAAAAAGAAATATAAGTGGTAACGACTGCTTGATATTATAAATATATTACAATAGTGATCTCAAATAAATACATAACAAACTTTGGGACATAAAACTAATTTAACAATCAGATTATTGTCATAAACTAGGAAGTTAAAACTTTAAAAATATCAGTAAGCATATTAAAACAAGATTAGAACAGGCGAGTATTTCCACTGTTTTAAATGTACGAGTGCAAAGGTCAGGGCTGTTTATTTCCCTGAAGGTTGTTTATACATTTATATATAGATATGTATTTATCTTAACAAGTTTTAAGTTGTTTTGATTCCGCATATAATTCTAAATTAGTTTTTGAATAAGCATTGTCGTTATTTGGTGAACAAACTGCACCGTGTTACATATGTATACGTATACTATATTATGAATTTTCGTATTGATCATCACATATCACACGTTATGCGTCATTTAATAGATACCTAACATTGAGTATGTCAGTTACCACGATCCAATATCCATGATCAAATTTATGTCTCCTTTCAGTATGAGAAGGAATTAAGTCATATTCCATCATGCAAATCAAAGCGGATTGGTAGTATTTATACTATTAAGTTGTTAAAAACTACTTTGCAACAATCTGCTACCACAATGTATAATGGTATATATTTCAAAGCAAGCACTATGAGGATAGGAAAAAGTGAAGAGATTAAAAATATATACAACTATACATATAGGTACTAACACGTGTTTCGCCCCAAAATGGAACATCATCAGGGTAAGTTGAATGTGCGATGGTTAATCGCTTGAAGTTCGTCTTTTAATTTGAGGTTATATGTGGCTGTCCATGGGCGCTATGATCGTATGGTACTCTTTTCACATAAAAAACCCTTCAGAGTCAAACCGCAAAGACTTTCAAAATAACTTATCTTCTAAAACACTATTTTACTAAATACTCTGTAACTGTTAGTGATATATATTTTTTTACGTGTGAAGAGTAGCAAACGAGGTTGCAAACCACCTGATGTTAAATAGTAGCAGCCCAGAGATCCATGTACAACCACAATCACGACCAAAACCGTATCTGAGCTCGAACGTAGATACGTTGCTACTCCTGAGAACTAAGATGTTCGCCTCGCTTTAAAGTGTAGCCGGCAACCTCTCCAATCGAAACACAAGAAACGCTTTACGGCGGATTAAGAGGCCGGCGGTGGTACCTCCCCGGTCGAACTGTAGTTTTCCCACCTTTAATCTAATGGTCTTGACTTAATCATAAACCTTCTAAACTGTTACTTCATTTAAAAGGACGAATGTCGATTAGTTAAGTGACTGTCATTCATTGATCTAATATCATAATAGAACAATTAATTGAAATATACTCTCGTTGACTCCTAACCGTAGCCGCGTGTGGTCTGATGATACGATAAATTAATAGCCTCCGTCGCCTGCTAATGAGCCCCGAGGTTGTTGTGGTGATGATTTGTTATTCTTCATATTAACAAATTGACCACAAACGACCACGAATTATAATCTTCCTATTTGCGTATTACGCGCTGTGTGGGTTCCAGTCGGAACAGGTTTATTGTGTTGGTAAAAATTTGCCAAGCGTGTTTTAAGATTGAACCGTTCGTACACTTACTGTGTTAAGTAAAATAATAAAACCTTGACAATTTACGTTTTAATTTGCAATTATTAACAATCTACGGAACTTAGTTCCGTGTAGTTCTTGTTATATTATGGAACTTGGCGATTATGTGTAGGTCTGATGCCATTTTTTGTGTCCATTTTGAGTGTCGCGACCTCATGTTACTTGTCACAACTGGGAGCGGCCTAGAGCACCTCTATCACATTACTCTAATGCGTGTTGAGATTTGGATTAGTGTCCAACATTCAACATTTTTCAATGTTCATTTATTTACGGAATTTAAATATAAATTTAAAATAGTGAGATTATACTATTATTTTTAAATGTCGTGGGTATAAAGACAACTTTTTATCTTCTTTATAAATACAGACATCATAGCCTTTAAATATATGTATAATATCGCTCGTTTCGTATAAGGGCTTAAACAAAACGAACCATTTAATTTTAAGTTATTACTGACTACTAGCTTTTGTAACCAGTAACTTCCAATGCCGATTTTAAGTAGTTTGAACTGAAATCTTAGTTGGAAAGTCTTAAACAGAAGTTTACAAAAATTAAAAGTTACCTTATTATGATTATGATTTTTTATTATAGTGTCTCAAAAGTTTAACGGTATTGTATAGAAATAAAGATAGTTCTAACATCGGAAAGTAGAACAGACGTGCGTATGACCCAGACATTTTTCGTGGGTCGTAATTCGGCCATTTCGTAAATTGGGATTATTACAAAACCCGGACGGTAGAGTCGGTAGATTGGTCGTCAATTCTACTAACAAAATATAAACGTGGAGAACGCAACAGTGTTTTTTAAGAGATGTATGATTGAAATAGGTCATTATTAATTATAATTAAAATGAAAAAAAAAGTTTTTTGTCATTTTACAAATCGTCATCGTCATAATTTTGATCATGTAATTGGTAAGCACTTTTAACAGTGTTTAGATTTCACATTATTATTTTATAAAACTATAAATACACAATGTATATTCAAAGTAACATGTAACATAAACCGTGTAATGATATAGAATTAATTCGAAAACTCAAACAGGGCTTCTGTTTTCGGAATATAATTTAGTAATTTATAGACAAATAAATGACAAAAGAGTTAAACGTATATAATTTTTATTAGTGAATATTTTTATGTATCTCATGTATATATAGGAAAATTACCGACTGATCCAGAGATCAATGCTCACTGAATCCAGAAATTTTGCATACTGTTCTGTATATCGCGTAAGTTAATACTTATTTTTAAATTCCACCCCAAATGGAGAAATAGATGATTTTTTTTATGATTTTTTATACATTTCACAGACTTTCTTCAAACATTTAGGGTAACAATAGAGCTGCATGATATATTAGAACATATCATATTATTGACTTTTGCGCGAGCAAATTCACGGAAAAATGCTGATCTTATAATGTTATAAGAATATTAATTTGTCAATATATTATATTTAAATCTTAGGAAAAAACGTTTAATGCGGATTGACAGACTTCGAAAAAATTCGTTTTTAAGTTTAACTTTGGATATATAAATGTGTCTCTCTATGAATATTATAAGAAAAAGTCCTCCGTTGCCTCTGTCTGTCTGTCTGTTCGTGATAAACTCAAAAAGTAGTGGACAATTTTCTCACGGTTTTCAACAGCAGGTAGATTGATTCCTGAGGAAGGTTTTAGTGCATAATAATATTTTGGGCGACAAATTTAATAATCACTGGACGCATGTCTGCGTAGGTTAATTCTCGATTTTAGAATTATGTAAAAAAACGCTGACGAAGTCGCGGGCACAGCTGGTAAATTGTAATTTATAGTTTCACTAATGCTACGTATTAGTAGAATAGGAACAGTCGGGTCGTTGCCCAGCGATTTGCGACAAGAACACAAGATGGCGCGACGGCGCTATCACGTTTCTTCTTTATTCAATTTCCCAACAGCGGCTGCGTCCGTTCCATCAGTCCGTGTGGGTATTACCGGATTAACTGGCTAGACGTATTTGTTATAGTCTCTGAATTAATAGGTACTTAGCTACCTATAAACTATTTATTGGAACGCTTAGGTTTTCGTTACTGAAGAAAGTTGAACGAAAAAAGTAAATTAATACATATATTTCAACGAGTACTTAATTTGTCCAGACATTTTAATAACTGAAAAGTAAGCTCTTGTTATTGCTTACTATAGTTATTGTTTGCCCTTCCACAATTTCGAATTATCCTGAGGTTAAAGCATACGTCAACTGCTTCCAAAGGTCATTAGTATTAATCAATTCTCAAGTTTTCTGATTGTGCTCATTTTACTGTAAACAAAAAACTTTTAATAATATCATGAAATGTTGAAAAGACGTAAAAAGCGTCATAAACATCTTTTACCTGATATATTTTGAAACTTAAGTTAATATTATTTTATATAACGAATGGAGATATAAATTGTATTGCCTGTGGTAGGTATAAAGATTAAAATTAAAATGACATTAAATTACCATAAACAAAATGTCGCATGTCGAATAAAAACGTGATATTACGTTTACAAGACAAACTTATAAAACCATGTGTCAATGTTTTTAAAATGAAAAATGAAATATTAAAACATAATACACTATCTAAATTATAGTTTACTGTGTAATTATTTATGTAGTCCTTAATAAATTCATATCAATATTCAGCCATGTACTTCAATACCGGTAAGCTAATTCAATTCAATCGTATTTAGGCAAAAAGTATTAATAGTTTTTTTACAATTAAACATACATAATACAGGATATTTATTTAAGTAAATGTAAAATTGAATAATATATTATCTCTAACACGATACTATACTTCAAATTTACTTTTCAAAGTCATGAAAAGTTATTATTTTGAAAACAAATTCATACTTCACCATCGCAACAAGCGCCACGACAAACATTTTGCAATTGTGTATAAAGAATTATTTGCATTCAACATTTTGTCAGGCGTTTGCATTCTACTTGGTTTATATTATTTGCCTGTTTTATGAATAAGCATTTTTTTATAAAATAAAATTACATTACAATATTAAAAATAACAAAGAAGGGAGAGTTTTGAAATTGTTAATTTACGATTCTTTTTTTTTCTAGAAACACCAACAAATATTTCCTTTTGTCACACGAATAATTTAATGTAAGTCGTGTGTTGTAACAAATACTTCTTGTTAATTAAATAGGCAATACATTATACAATTATGGCATTCGGTAATAAAACGAACATTGTAAGTAAACAACGCAGTGTTCTCTGTTCATGCGCAGGCGCCAGCTAGCCGCTTACCTACAGTGACAATAAACAGTAGAAATATGTTATCTACATAAAGGAAACATCCAGATCAAACGGATAAAGTTTATTTTTATCTGTTTTATAGCTTGATAGTTATAAAAAGATTCTATTTTAAGATCGCGTTAACGATTCGTTGCCAACGACTCATTTAGAATGGATGTTAGTGATCGATATTTGATGTGCCGATTTTAAGTGTGTCGAATTTAATGTTACTGCACTTGATGTTTTTATTTTGAAATCTCCATGCCATTTCTAAGATTCTCCGTATCATGGGTGCTACTGACATATTCAATTCGAATATCTAAATACAGAAATATGAAAATTTATCACTCACAGAACTACTTGTCCAGGAATCGAACCTGGAATCCTGTGCGTAAGACTAGAATGGTTATCGCTACAACATGCGGCTCATCAAATTGACTTAAATTTATCTGAAAACTGCTGATAAAATGGAACTTAGACATTATTAAAATAACTTCTCGTTAAAAATCAATTCAGGGATATTATTCAACAGCCAAATGAAATTAAAAATGATTGAAGGATAGAAGTGAAAGGAATTATGTATTTTGAAATTGTGACTAATTCTTACTAGAATATACAGAAGCATACTAAAGTTAAGTTTTATGATACTTAAAGGGAATAAATTAGATATACTACTGGTGTAGATACCATGTATTTTGTAAGGCGATAAAATGCTCTACAGAAGTGAATCACCTCAGTGACCACATCAGGATAGAAAGCAGCCGCGATCTACATTTCATATTCTTGTGGCTTCTGTTTCGTATCTGGGCATCTGTGGTGTGAATCAATCGGATATATTGAGGTTATTTCATTTAATTCTCCCTATTATTAAATAACGGTTTTGAACACTCCTTCCATTACAGCTTTCCGTGAGTCGTGGGTGCCATGAACACACACAAAGCTGAACACACAAACACTAAGGCCCAAAATATGATATTCATATGAATAAATTGGAAGACAAATTATGTATTCGAACATGCCAGATACACAGAGATGGTAACCCTGAAATCTTATCGGAGGTCGTTTAAAAGGAAGGAGGTTTGAAAATATAAGGCAGACAGGACATGTAAACGTTACTGCATAAATTTGTTTGAAATATCGCAAATATACCTCATAAACTAGGACATAAGATTTTAATCCAGTTAAAACAATTATAATCCAGTAATATCTCCTTCAACTACGGAATACGATCTAATTACTGTCGATTCTTATTATGACCACTTAAGTACTGAAGATAAAGAATTAAGTGTTTAGAATAATGTGTATTAATAGACATGTTATAGTCCATACGAATTAAGATATAATTAATGCACGCAACAAATTTGAAAATCTAATTAGAAAGTAACTGTCATTCTCTAAACTTGTCATCACCACTAAATCAAACTCTACACTTAATTTATTTTGGGATGACTTTCCTTTAAACATAAAGGAATACACGGAAGAAGTTATATCTTAAAGGAAAAACCGTGGCTATTATAAGAAAAGGTTGTCGTAAGCAAATTTGAAGATAAAAGTATATCGTATTAATTATGAATCAGCAAGTCGAACGTTATGAATTTATTTAACCAAGTGTCAAATATCGTCCACTTGCGTCGTTGGAAATTTTCAGTTTTCCTTTCCGTGTGTTCATACAATATACAATGCATAACGCTGTCATGAAATGTATCTAATCAGTCACATTCATCGTTGACTTTGTGCCTGTTTCTAGAATAACTATGAATTATTCAGAATTGGCGTGATTCGTTACCGTTAAAACTGTTTTAAACGTTATTACTTGACGCTGTGGCCTTCTGTTAATTGGCTCAGCAAAAGGTAGTCTATAAAAATGTAAAATTTTTTCTACGAATCCACTATGCTTTTGAACACTTAAAAAATAATGACAGCCTGATTATGAGCTTTAGAATCGATGGCTTGCACCCGGGATTAAAAAAAAATCATATCGATATCCATTCCGGGTTTTCCTGACGTAAAAATAATTCCGTGATTTCGGAGTTAGAAATTAACTACGTCTGTAACGGTAAAGGCAAATATAGTAAAACTTGCATATCTGACAGTTCTCCGAAAATTACTCAAAACAACTCGCTAGCCACGTGCCTAGCTAGTTGAACTAATGGTTAGGCCACTAGTTCTTTTCAATATGTGCGGAGTCCCAAGCCTTCCTGTGTGATTATAATGGGTTGACGATGATGATTATATAGTTTCCGTTTACCTAACTGTTAATGATCCATTTATTGAATTACATTATCACACGTGTGTAAATAAAAAAGGTTCGGTTGTTACTCAAAGTTCACAATAGGCTCATTTAATTGGATTTAATTTGTACCAATTCAAATATTTTCGGTAAAGAATTTTATCTAAAGACATATTTAACAACGACTTTGAATGTTAACATAGAAAAAAATAGATAACATGTTACGTGGATTACCTCTTCCTGATGTCACAATTACATTTCCGTTTCTAATCTCTTTCAAATTGTTATCAGACCCCGTTACTAACAAAGGTAAACATTGTTTTACCGGTCCGTCTAGCCATAAACTTGACTAATACATGAATCAGTTTTGTGAAATACTCTTTGTGATATTCAAGATTTATTGAAGATTTCCTTTGTGTTGTTACAGGTAAGTCAGAAACTCAGTAAGTGTGTAAGTTGTGTCATATCAGAAATGCAACGCGTATTACGGTGAGTTGTAGCTTCTACGATATTTCCATGCATTATGATTCAGTTAACTAGAACACAAGTGTATATTTCACGGTTTTGAAGTATTTCACTTTTTACCTGTTATTCATTTGGGGTGGCAATTCGTAAGTAAGTATATTTGGAAATTGGAATTTATTCTGTGACAAATATTGCAACATAAAAAATAATACAATTATCAAAAATATTTAAATTATCAAAATATATCAATTGTTTTTTTCAATAAGTAATCCTACCTTTTTTACATACCATTAAATGCGATTTACAATATCCGTGGTATTATTTCGATTGCTCAATATTGAACAACAACATTTATTGCGAAGATTTAAGTATTTTTATCTACACGATACTACTTATTATCTTAGAAACGGAATATCCGTAGATTTGGTCGATACAATCTTAAATAACGGCAATATGTAAAAAAAGGTATTACTCAGACAAAAATGTAAAATATTTTTTGGCTCTCGGAGTCCTAAGACTAAAAGTTTCGAAGCCAAGCAAAACATAACTATAATTTAATTTTAGTCCTTGGCACTCTGCGGCCTAAACAGCTTGAGGAATTTAAATAAATGAATAATGATGTAAGTAATTATTTAAATAAATTATACCTTATGTATATGAATTTTTACATAAATGTAGTTTGAAATAAATTATTTAAATATAACAGATACATGTTTTGTAGTCGTTTATTGTTTGTTTTCCTTTTAATTTTTTTGAACTTATGTATGTAATTGTCTATAAATGAGTCACAGGCATGACAGAGATATAGTAAAAAGAATTAGGCTGGCAACCAAAAGGGCTCGGTATAGAAAGTCTCAGAAACTTATCATTAGGAAAACAATTCTTTATCAATACGTGGAAAAGTTAACGGAACATTCCTAGCATACCGGTTATTTTATTATCAACTGGCAAGCGATAAAATTCATTGATCCATTTTTATTTCATCAAACTCTCATTGTTTCCTATGCAACTGCTTGAGGAAAATGACTTCTGAATAAATGTAATGACCGTTATGAATGAATAAGCGATAACTTTTATTATGTGTAAGTAATAGTGCTTGTATGTGACAAGTATTACGCATTCATTCATAAGCAATCGTCCTAAATTCGTCGTGTCATACTGATATGCAATATTACGTACAGACATTTTGCTATCCAAGTATAAAGATACGGATATAATTTAGAGATAATATAATAGGGTAAAAAGATAACTCCGCTATATCTTATTTTGTTTCATGATGCCACATTTTTCAGCTTTTGCATCATTCGGAATTTATAGAGCTGGCTATCTCTCGCTATGACCAATAACTCTCTATGACGAAGTGATAACGCAATGAAATTCAATCGATTTTATGTCATGAAATGAAAATTCTATTGAAATTCCTTTATAGATATCTTAATTTTATCATAGTATATATTATTTTTTTATCATAATAGACACAAAAATTGTTTGAAAAAATATTACTGTACTTACTTGCATAATAAAATAACCTAATTTTAGAAACAAACATATCGAAATGAATTATAATAAAAGGCTTATCAAAACAACCCACAAGGAATTCGTGCTCATGCGGCATGATGCCAAGAATGCTGATATTCTTTCTCCAGTGAATAACTATCGTAATTATCCGTGCGAGATATAAATCAGCCCTCTTATCACCAACGTCGATCGAACGTCTACCAAAAACAAACATTTAGAACTAGTTTCATGAATGAAATAATGCACTTCAAATAATGTGTTCATATTAACGGATATAATATAGTGCAGGTTTTAAATTAATTATAAGATTAAAATATTTTTTTTCAATGCACATTCTTTAAGGACTTCTTTTTTAAAAAATAATAAACTACTATCGACTTGTAAGATCGTTAGTTTTGGAAAAAATAGATGCTACATTTTGAAAAATATGTCCGGTTTTCGTCCCCCCGACAAGGGCGACAGAATAGGAGGTAACCGCTGGATGCAGAGGGCAAAGAACCGGTCAGAGTGGCGGCACCTGGGGGAGGCCTATGTCCAGCAGTAGATACGTAAAGGCTGATGGATGGATGGCTGGTTTTGAGGAAAAGCGGTGTTTCGTTATGTAGTAGAAGCGGCGAAAGAAACTACACTTACATCCATAACATCGTATAAGATGAATGAACAACGTCGATTTGTAATAGGTCATA
This sequence comes from Phocides pigmalion okeechobee, assembly GCA_018251015.1. Taxonomy (NCBI): domain Eukaryota; kingdom Metazoa; phylum Arthropoda; class Insecta; order Lepidoptera; family Hesperiidae; genus Phocides; species Phocides pigmalion. The sequence continues at coordinate 13,370 of DWON01000613.1, forward strand.
AGCGTTAATAAAATCAGAGCGTAAATACCATAACCCTCGCGTATTACGTTACAGCGGTGTCATGTAACAACTAACGAAACAGAGGTCAAATGGTCGGTGGAAGTGGTCAATGAATGAGCAACAATAAAACCATAATATTCTTATTTGCGAGGCACGTGGGACGGCACTAAACTTAAGCAAATAACTTTATGCTCGCTCTATTGGGATGTCCGCTTGCAATGAGATTGCTGAGATGTGGCCATTCGGGCACACATTGTGCAGTGTCATATGGATTATGAAGGTATTTCCTGTAATTACATAAAATGCAGCCTAAGCTTGTTTTGAATTGACTTTCTGACTGCGAATCCTATATTTCCATGACTGCGATTCTTTTAATTTCGCGCTGCTGGACATTGGTCCCCTTCATTATTGGAAGAGGTGTTGCTCCAAAGTGGATTGATGGATGTGCGGGTTGGCGACAAATCATATTTTCGCTATTTTCCACCGTACCACCAATAAAATTTTATGACTACCATCTATCGATAATATCAAGACCATACACCGATACAATTTAACGACTACCGTCTATCGGCAGTACTAAGACCAGCTTCGTATGTCGCCTCATAACCAAGGAAACAAGCAATTTGTGCTACTAGTAATCGCTAGTCAGTCATCCAAATCTCGACCTTACCCGATATGTTATAACTTTTTCTAGATCTACATGGAGTTTCTCGATTTGACGCAATTTTATTTCTTCTACTTCCATGGTTTGACTTCTATTTTATTATTCTATTTTATGATACCCTTTCTGCAGTTTTAAGCGTTTCTGTTTCCATTTCAATAGGCATAGGAACCGTATCGTATAGCTAATCTTAAGTAAAGCTTCTATCTTATATGCTGTTACATTATCCGGTGAATAGCATACTTTTTTGCTACTTCTTTTACTATAAATATTCGTAAACATTGTTGGACATGTCTATAGTTAGATCTGAATGTTGTAGGTATAATTTAGGCTTCATGGCAACCACCTACACGCGTTAAAACTCCAATGCCAAATGGATCACAATTCGACAATTGTATTTACATTACAATAGCGAGTAAACAAACCTGTTTAAAGATATTTTAAATGACGAAAAGAATGACGAAATTACATGCATACGTAGTTATGTATACATTTAATTCGCTCTTGTTGCTATGTTGTTTTAAACGTAATAGAACCCATTGTTGATCGACACTACCATTACATTCATTTCTACCTTCAGGCCTCACGTGTCTGGTTAAAGATGGGAGAACTATAGTTCGACCGGGAAACTACCATGGTCGCCCTCATAATCTGCTGTAAAGCATTACTTGTATTTCGATTGGAGAGGGCCGGTTGACGGCTACACTTTGAAGCGAGGCGACCATCTTAGTCCTCAGGAGTAGCATTATATCTACGTTCGAGCTCAGATACAATTTCAGTCGTTTTTGAGGTTGGGATCGTTTGCTACTCCTCTCACATATAAAAATATATTATTAGATGGTTCGCATGCTTATTTGCTTGGTATTTGGTAGGTTTAAAAACTTGTTTACATTAATAATACTGATATTTTTTTATCGATTGAGACAGTCAAATTTGAGATTTGTGATCCATCAAGGATCTATAATATTCAGTGTTTCGATCTTAATTATAGGAGCTCTAAGTCCTAGTATCTCTTTCCAATTACCTTAATCATATACCAAGAACTGTTGCTTTGGTAAATTGCTTAAATTTACATAAAAATATTTTTTTCTTTATAAGTATTCCACTGTTGTTACTTGAGTATGCATGTAAAACAATAATTAGATTTAAGTATCTTCATGACCGTGGTACCAAAATTTTGTTTTGATTCACTCTACAATACATTTACAAATAAAGCTAGGCTAGACCGATTGTCAAGGCGTGTTTTGATTAACAGCCAATTTCGTCTTAGGTTCATAGAAAAAAATATTTTGAAAACCGATACGGTGCGTGTTAAAACAATCTTACTTATATGTAACCTATGTCAACTGTTTTTATCTAGCTATGTCCGCGATTTCGTTCGCGTTTATTTTATATAATTCTGAAACAAAAGTAGCCTAAGTTAGTCCTTATTACATTAGCTAATTGCCAGTGAAAGTTTCATCAAAATCGGTCCAATCGTTATAGAGATTAGTCGAAACAAACAGACAGACAGACAATAATTGTAAAAAAATATTTATATATTTTGGTATATGTACCGTGTATACATACATATGCATTTAGTAAAAAGCGGTTATTTTAATATTACAAACCGACGATCCAATTTTTTTTTTATTTGTATAAACTACCTTTCGTATTTTTTATTCTTAAAGAGTAGCAAATATATAGGCCACGTAATGTGAAGTGGTCGTTGAAACCCATCAATATTTAAACTTAATCAGGGCCAAGTCTAATCTAAGGCCGCATGGAGATGCGTTGGTACCTCTAAGGACTGAGACGGCCTCGCTTTGTAACGTAAAGCCGCATCTCTCTAACCGAAGCACAAAAAAAGGGCTTCGCTGCGAATTATGAGGTTAGTTGTACTATATTGCCGGAGAACTTTAGCTCTGACCTACCTATTAGTTCTGATCAGTTATTTATACCAATAAATTATATTTAATTATTCGTGTTACTTGAAAGAAATTAGCACTAATTACACATTCATTTGCATGGAAAAAGACATATTTCAATTTTTTAAGTAACAATAACAGTAATAAAATACCATTATTTACACGTTTTGCAAACACTGTACATTAGTATGAAGTACAAGATTACGATAATATAAAAGTTAAAGGTTAATGAGTTTTGTACGGCACCATATTAAGTTATTTTACTATTATACTCTGTACAATAGTGTAAACAATAATCTTACAATAGATAACAATGCAAACATAGGTATTGTTTATGTAAAATCACGGAATTACAGTATATAGGCAATTCTAGTTAAGTGCAATTTATATTTATTACTAGTGTGCTGTTTTTAACGATATTTATCGTCCTACGTCAATTACTCGGTACCTGTTTATTATAATTATCCTGTATGTTAATGGTAATAGTTTGTCACTAATGAGAATTTACATAAATGGTTTACATTAATACGTAAAGAGACAATTTGTGTCCGTTTTAAGTATATTTCGCGCAGGGAAGAGTAACATTTGGCATAGTTAAATTGTAAACCGAGAAGAGCAGAAAACAATTATTGATATTTCAGGATTTATGTACATATAATTAAATTAAATTTTAATTAAATGATACATTTATTAATTATTACTTATGTGAATATCAAGCACATAAATATTCTATAGTAAAAAATCGCACAGAGTAAAAATTTCCGATTCAGATCAGTATTAGCTACGAGCTGTAAATTTTGTATTTCAAATGTTCTTTTTCCAAAAAACCATGGTATGGACATCAGGACAAAAGTAATTTACTATAATCGCGTATAAAAAACTTCATAAAAGTATCGTGACTAATATATGTATATTGCAGGCGCCGTAAAAATACCCCTAAATCAAAGGAATGAACTTATTAAAGATACATGCTTTAATAACGTTATTAGAATTATATTTCTATAGATGTGTACTGTTAAAGAGAGGAATATATTTAGAATTCAAATAGAATTCTAATTCCTATTTGCATATTTATTTAAACATAAGATGTTTTAGTTGTAGCCAGCCAAGCGTCGCTGTGGCTTATCTCTTTCATTGGAGAATACATCGTTTAACATCTAAAAAAAAATTGTTTTAATACAACTTTGTTTCAATTTTTTTAAAGAAATAATACATAACATAAAGAAGTAAGTAAACAAAATACATTTTGTACAAAGAACAATACCATTTTAATTTTCATGAAAAATATCACATTTTTATTTATTTATACCAAATATAGTATTTAATGAAAATATCATATTAACATTATAAAATAAATAGTTTTTTACTTTATTTATTAGTAAAGTAAGTTTTCGTAAAATTTATTCGGTTTATATTTACAATTATTTAAGTTAGGATATACCGTATGATTGAATTATAGGATGAATATTATCTGTAAAAAAATATTTACATTTTTTATATTTTCCATGGTAATTTAAAGTAAGGTTCCTCGGTAATTGTGAAAGTTTTATTTTCTGTGTTACTTGCAACACTTATCGTCCTAGCTTAGTGAGGTGTCACTGCTGTCAGCATTTCCCGTGACGACATTTGACACCATCTTTGTTGACACTTAAGGCACGTGCTCCGGAGATAAGACCTGGGACTGTGTTCACATAACCAGCTTCACTCACACATTGACGTATAGAACGATAAATCAATCACAAGAGTAAGCATATTGTTGAAAAGCGTCTTCAGAACACTATTTTTTATTTTAATTTTAGAAAAACAGCGCTTAAGATTGCTGGCTATCTGAAGATGTGTAGTCGCTGCAACCCATACAACCTCAATAGAACTTTTTTTATTGCGAAAGAGTAAGAAACGGGTATGCAGGCCACCTGGTGTTAAGTGGTCACTGCAGCCTGTGGACAACCACGTCCAATCTCAATAGAACAAAAGTTCTATTTAAAGATGGACACATTACAGACAGAGTAAGTTTATTTTAATTAATTTACGTAACGCATCAATTATGTTATCAGATACAATTAGCGGCTTATCTACATATCTATGATCGATAAGCGTTTACTGCAAATTTTATTAATTTGATACTGTCATATTAATTGATAGATACAAAGGCTAACTGTATTGGAGTACGCCTGATACTATTAACTACCTTAACTACCGATAACTGTATTTGTATTATGATGAGGAAAGGTTCGAAGGTTCAAAAATTTACAAAGATTAGTTAGTTTTTCCCGAATTTAGTACAAAAATGCAAAATTAAGTATATAAAATATAAATATTCCACGAATACTTTTTACGTATAATAAAGGGGGGATAAACCCTTGCCCCTCCACTATACACACACATGAGTAGGGACATAGTACTGTGTCATGTAATATACACATATTTTTATAGTGTTAATTGGTAATAAATATTTTATTTTTAATTACAGTAATAGATACACTAAACCTTAAGACATTTTCGCGTGTGGTGTAGGCATTAAGATTTAGGTACCTATATTATATTCGCATGAGTAAAATTTGTATGAAATTTAAATGATAGCATTTTTTTGTTTGCAAAGCGAGAGAACAGTCACATTATTATTAAAATATGATAAAAAATGTGCATAAAAATTCTTTGTATACGGCGCAATGCTGGTCTGTAGTATCATCTTGTTCAATACTTCTATTCATCTCTTAATCGTGTTTCTACTGACTTTACATATAACGAATTGCGGTGTTTAGTAGCAGTACTTCATTTGTACCAAACGACTTAGTAAATTTTTAGGAAGTGTAAATTAAGAAGATTTTTAAGTACAAATTTTTCTTTAACTTCCAGTGTCTGTGTGTCAGATTGTTAAGATGCAGCTTTTGCACAGCTTAATAGCATATTTAGCCTTAAAAATATATAAAGGTAGCGAATACCTAATATGGCGAAGAGTTTCTTTGCGTATCCCTTTGTTGAGGGACAACGGGACAATGGAGCAGCAGTGTTGCGGATGATTAGAGTTTTCACTCATGACTGCGGAAGGCATTGACTGCGGAAGGCATGAAGGCATTTCTCTCGTATTCTGCTTAAGAAGTAAAGGAGCGGAGTTGTATTCATGCAGTAAAACATAAGTACAATTTTGTTAAAGCAGTTACTTGAATTGCATTTCCTTAGATTCTTATAAATATAACTCTGTCCGTTATAAAAACTATTTTCTAATACAGCTTAGAATGAGCGCTATTAGGTAAGTAGTCATAGTAACCTCTAGGTATCTCGTATTTCGAACATTATATGAGAGTAAGTAAGTTCTCAGTGAAGAGGTGACACCCATGATATTATTAAAATATAACTAAATTACTAATGCTTATAGATATCGATACTCGGCAGTGACCATTCAACATCAGAGAGACTGCATACGGAGCCTTTTGTAAGATCTTAAGGTGCTTCAAATATTTTTGATCAATATGAGTAATATGGTGGTAACACGTAAATTGAAGGCTACAATATAAATTTACCTACAACTTATTACGATTTCCCTCACGTTGATCTTTTTTGTATAGCTTCCCACGAGTCTCATAGTCTCCTCAAAATATACAATTTCTTCACATCAGCGATACACGATTTCCATTTGGAGTTTCATTATTATTCATGACACTCTTTACCTACAAGTAAGAGCAAAATATGCATTTTTTAACATACAATTAACTCAAACACGTGTAATTGAACTTCTGTCGGTGGTGAAGTGTATATACTTTCCCCTTTTCTGTATAGTGCTGTACAGAATTAAATTCAATAACCTTTTAAAAAATCAATAGAATTTTTACTTATACTTTTGTTCAAAATTGTAGACACAAACAATGCTCCTATACTAAGTGCCGTACATAAACTAATTGTCTTCTAGATAAAACCAATCTTATAGTATAAATTCTGTTTAAAATATTAATATTAATTTCACCTGAAAACCACCGACATATATATTTAATCAAATCAATACAATCAATCTGAATAATTTTCTAAGAGTTTAAGTCAATTTAAAGTCTTGTTTGGTTTTCAGGTGAAATTAATATTTATATTTTAAACAGAATATATATTATAAGATTGGTTTAATTAAGAAGAAAATTGTTTTAACGTGACAATATGACCATGATGATTTTTATGACCATACTTTGATAAGTAAGTAATTAAGTCCGCAATCATTGTTTTGTATTTATGTTGCTAATATTAAAGTTGTACTATTTGGAAACATTTTATCCGTACAAAGTATGATATATTGATAGGTGTGATTGGCGATAAAACGAACTAGAATTAATTATTAAAGGAATGTAGTTAAATGATTGATAAATGTAACGTACACATGACATATTTGTCATCATTACCCATGATAAATTGATACAGGATTCATTAGGCAGAATGACATAAATTTTGCCTTTGTAGCTCGTTTAAGATGAATAAATAAAATGAAATAAAAAACTTGTAAGGATTAATATTAAATGAGCTTCTTACAAATGTGTAATAAAATATCAATGAAGTTGGAATTAATACACAAGCTAATATTGCACGATTTTTCTGATAAGTTCCACAAAATTATGTAATTATACTCTCTCTATGCAGCGCTTGTGTATACATTTATACTACAGAAGAAATATCCACGATAGAACATGAATCTTAATCATTATCCATCATACGTCTATCATTAACCATCGTCATTAAACATGTTTGATCTTTATTGGTTTTGAAACTTAACTCGAATCGTTTCGAAACGTTTCATTGGAGCCACATCAAACACTTCCGCCACACCAAAGGGCTCATTTACATAACATCATAACTGACAGATTTCATTTAAATATTTAATATTCAGATTCTGTAATAGTTAAAAAATGTTTAATGGGTTTAGAGAGACAGATTAGAGATGGCTGTTATATTTTTTTTACATTTGAACGTCTTAATATTTTATTTATACTATTAATTGAATAACATTAAAACGTTGATTATTTTTCTGTCACAGCTACATTATCATATCAAAGGTTTCTTTTTTATTTGTTTTTTTAAGCGAAAGAGTAAGAAAAGGGCATACAGGCCACCTGGTGGTAAGTGGTCACTGCAGCCCATGGACAACCACGTCCAATCTCAAGTAGAACAGAAGTTCTATTTAAGGATCGACGCGGATGCGTTCCTACTCTTGAGGACTAAGATGGTGGCCTCCAATAATGTGTATCCGGCAATCACACCTCCCCAACCGAAACACAATACGTGGCGGTGGTGCCGGCCCGGGCGAGCTATAACGGCTCTATCACCTTCAAAAGTTTTACATGAAAAAAATATGCAAAGTCGTACATTATAAGTATAACTTTATAACAGCTGTCAAGTTCTCTACATTATGACTGTCCTCACGGCCTTTACAACTTTCTTTTCTTTATTTAATCTTTTTGTACCTTACATAAAAATATTTTTTTTGTAATTAATAAGTAATGTCAGTAATAATCAAATTGCGTAAGTATACAGCAAAGTATAAATATTTATTTGCAAAATATTCCTTACTTTACCGTAAGTTGTATGTCTAGAACCTATGGTTCGACTTAGGGATGCTACCGGATCACTACACCCGTTTATATCGTGAAGGAACTCTTGCGTTTCAGAAATGCAGTTGCCAACTACATCTCAGTTTTTTAGGAATAGCGACGCATAGTCGTACGACCACAGATAGAACAATCGGCCTGTTTAAAATTGCATGTGGATTTCCATTAATATCAGGTGGCCTACATTCTCACGTGCTACTCTTTTCATATAAAAAAATATCGTAAAAAATGTAGAAACGCTGTATCTCCGTCACAGTAGTGGCGTACGTGCATATAAAATCCACAAAAGCTATAAATACTTCACGCAAATCTGCTGGTACCGCATTACGGTGGCGGTGTCAAAAAGCGTACATAAAGGCGATTCGTGCGGTCCGCAAGTGCATTGACCGCACGTTCGAATCTACCAACTTGGAATAAAAACAAACATCTATGAATGTTCACCAGACTGTTTTGAATATCAAATTATACAGCGGAGTCGAAATTAAACGTTACCAGCGGTTTATTACCGAATTGACTGATGCTTCGGTAACTAATGTTATCAAAATAGATTGAAAATGTAATTTTATACTCGTAATCATTAATTTTAGTGTTTTCTGTTCATGTTCTGTTAATAAAAATACGTTTTAGATAATGTTTACAAGCAGCTTGTTAATTTACTGGTATGAGTTAGAGATATTATTTGATGTAAAGCCTGAAAGATAGTTGAAAATCAGTGTAGTCGTTTTCATATTAAGCGGAAACCAAAATATATACATTTAAAAGCAAGTTTTTTATTTGGAATTTGCTTAAATAATATGAGATTAGGGATAGGGAGATAAAGACAATAAGATTCACCTAATTAAATAGATTCAATATCACGTGTAGAGCCGTATATTGCTTGAAATTATACAATTTCAGTATTAGCATAAATTTATATGTTAATAATTTTGTAAGAATACTTACATTTTTAATAACATGGAATAAAGCGAGCATGCAGACCGTATAAAGATATATTATCTTTTCCATCCATGGAAACTGTAATTAATTCCAAATAGGATTGAAGTAATACTTCGCATTTTTGCCCATTTAGTGTGACGTCGCGGTTTTTTTCTGTTCGTTGCTCGTCCTCCCTTCGTGTTTTGTCCAAAAATAATGAATAACCACAACCACCAAGTGTATACGTGGTGCAACTCCAGAATGGTAACAAGTGTGCTACTTTTTATTGCATAACGCAAGAGAACGAAATGCTAGATCGCGAAAAGTATCGGTCGGTAGATGATTTCTGCTGATTTTGTCGGAACAAAACACGGATTTTCTTGACGCTCGACACAGAGCTAAGTAAATCATTATTTGATTCAGACGTATGCATGTATGCATTTAATTGTGGCCGCGTATGTGTTGAATTGTTGGACTTTGAAGTGAAATATGAAATTTAAGAAAACAGTGACCTGTTGTATTAGAGGGAATTCTTTTTGCACTAAGTACTCTACCAAAATCGTGCCTCAGATTAAGGTGAGCTTTAAAAATATTAAAAATACGTCTATTGTTTATAATCATTTTTTTAATATAATTTGGACTATTTCCAGTAGGACTGTTCGGAATTTACTTGTCAATTAACTTATTAGAAAAACCATTGGGATTAGTCCTCGGTAGATTAAGAATAACTCATACTAAATATTAAAATCCTTCTCCATAAACAAATAAAAAATAGGCTAACCACTTATAGGTTAAATCTATGACGGAATATAAACAAGCATTATAGAAGTCCTTATCATTATTGTATTAAACAAAAGTCATCGTCATAATAAATTATTGTGAACGGGTTCCCTCAGATTTAAAATGGTTGCGGATATACATAGTTTAGAGCGCAAATAAAGTACGGGCTCAAAAAATGTAGATGAAGTCTAAACACTTCCTCTAGAATTCTAGATTATGGAAAACTCTCATACAAGTATCCTGGAAATAATTGTAAGCAGTGAGAATAGTTAAATAATTACATTTTTATGGATTAACATTATACTAACGATACTATACGTAATCTTTATATGTACATAAATATGAAAGACTCCAATGAACAAGCGTTGTCTTTACTCAAATTTAAAACGAATCATTTATGCATACGTAGCTATAATCTTTATAATGTTTACAGTTAATGCGCAGTTGGTTCAACGTCCAACATTATTCATAAACTTTTATCGTGCCTTTATCTCAAAGTGATCCTTTACTATTTTTCTTTCAAAATAATCTTTGGTTGACATCAATCTTGGTTGAATCTTTGGTTTCAAGGTGGGTAAAATGTAGTTCCACCGGGGAGGTACCACTGCCGGCCTCATAATCTGCCGTAAGGCATTACTTTTGTTTCGGTTGGAGAGGTGCGGTGGCCGGCTACGCTTCGCAGCGAGGCGATCATCTTAGTCCTCAGGAGTAACAATGTATCAAACGTTCGGGCTCAGATAGGATTTTAGTCGTGTTTGTGGTTGTAGCGGATGTCTATGGGCTGCGACTACTTAACAACAGGTAGTTTGCATGCTCGTTTGCTACTCTTTTCACATAAAAAACCTTGAAATTCATGAATATTTCTTACCATTTTAAAACTATATTATTTGGTATTGTATATCTGTAGCACTATTTTCAACACATTTTTACGTCATCAACGTCAGAGTCAACTTTTAAAAATTAAAAATGTTTTCTTATTCTGCACGCGCCAGCACGTTTCTCGACGTGAAATCTTATGTAAACAAGCAAATGGTAAATAAATGAAGCATATTTTGTTAACATCTCTATCAAAATGACACCAGCCGAGTGACACGCGGCGTGTGCGCAAAATACCAGCAGCTAATTAAACATGGTAACGAGCCTGAGTCCCATTTGCGTCACTCACTCGCGATAATGTCGACTTTGTGTTGATAACACCCACAATACGTTATGCAGCCCTAGTATTATGAGTGCAATTGTGACAACGAATGTTCAATTATGGGACCTCAAGTACACTTAAAATCGTTATTAGAATAATCTTTGTGAGGTTAAAACGCAATAAAATATTTGCAATTGGAAGCAAAAGAAGAATTTTGAAGCTGAAGGAAAATTTTATTTCAAATGGTCTAAAAGGCAATGTGAGCAGACTAAATGTCATTAACTGTAGTAATGAAGCAGATAAATCGAAATCTAAAATAAAAATAATCAAAATAGACAAAAAATATAGCTTAACTATGCGATTAATTTAGTCCAAAATAGGAAAAATTAAGATTTATATATTCCCTAATACGCACATTTGAAATATATCTATACCATAACAGGGGATCTAAAAATGTATGGCAAAACCTAAAATAATTAATAATAACGATTTCTAAACTATCGGTATTCACTTATATTATAAGCAATAATGATAAGTTAATACATGTATGTAATTTTTAACATATATAAATATAAATTATTTCCACATGTAGTAAAGCAGGAACAATAAACGTTCTTCCGTTTTAGATAAACAGTGGCAAAATTGTACTAGTCACAGTATTAAGCCTATATTCATTTGTTGGTTTTTATTTTTATACTATATGAATATTTAATAAATAAATGTATATACTTAGAATACTTACTTTATATATGGATGTTTTCGCAGGAGGAATAAGTTTTATTACTTGTTTATTGATCTAATGTGCCTATATTTTGCGGTTAAAAGAACAAAAATATCATTTCGTTTTACTTAGCTCTGTTTTCGAAACAAAATATATACTAAAATAGATATTTTATCAAGCTGACCGCTTCGTAAAATGAAGTGTTGCGGACGTCATCACACCGACGCCGAGGGATGGCGCCAATGCGTCGTTTATAACTATTTTTACAACTGCCCCATGCCCTTAAATTTTAGCAGATAGCTACAAAGTTATTCTCAATAAAATTACTTTATTATATCCAAATATATTTTGAACTATGTAATAAAGTTGATATCGCTTTAAAAGGTTCATCACCTAAAAGAGGTTATAGGTATACATATTTTTATATATTTTCAAGGGCATATAGGTACACAAAATTGAGTATCATTCTCCTTCCCATCGACTACATAAACTGTAATGTCTTTTAGTTAATAGTATCGGGCGTTATTTTGCGGAAATCTATGCTATTAAGTTGTTTTTATAAACTAGTTTGCAACAATCCGCCACCACAATGTATAATGGTATATATTTCAAATTTTAATCACATCACTTTTTTCTATCCATGTGGGATAGTGCATGCTTTGTTTTAACTTTGTTTTGTATTCGTTTATAACAACAACTTAATGCAACGTCTGTCGCTTCGAAAATCCAAAAAATAGGCTGTACGGTTCAACAGTTACAAAAATATTTTTAAAATTGTGAATAGTTTTACTTTTTAGACAAAATAAGTCCACATATCCAAGTATTTGTGTTTAAACGTTTTTTTTTTATTAATATATATTTATAATAATCCAGTCAGGGAAGTAATGAAATAAAAAAATCGATACTTTAAAATATATCAAATCCGTTTTAATAAAAATTCGGTTAATGGATTAAATTAAGAAGATAGGAAACGGCCTCTCTTTATAGAGTCGTTTATCTATTGCAATTACATATGATTGGTAATTGTGGCAACACATCTCCTTTATTATGTAAGGCTTGTGTTCACTATAACATTTTATATGATGCATTCTAATTTAGTTCTCTAGAATTGCAACGAAGGCTAAATTACCTCCGTTTCAATTCTAGTTGGATTAAGTTTGGTTCAGATGACTACGAATGGCAGTAACTTATCCGTATTTTTTGCTATTACTATTGTATCATGATATTTTCATAACATACATTCATTTCGATTTATTCAAGTGTTTTTTTATTGACAAGCACATTATTTAAACAGGGTATTAGTTTAATTTAAGAAAATGCATTCATAACACTATTTTCTCCATTAAAATAAGTAATTAATGTTCGTGAATATTTTTTGCAAAAGTGTTCTGTTAATTTAATTATACCTAACTCTGACGCGAATGTAGGCGCTAAGCAGAACAGAGTTTAGACCAAATTCGACCTAAAAATACTCTTTTCTAAGAAATTCACTGAAATGTTTGTTCTCTACTTATAACGTGCTATTTACCCACTTTTTGTTTCGTTTCAATGACTAAAAGTCTGACCGAAATGCTTATTAAGCTAGTTTTTTTTTATTTAGGAATAATGGCAACATTTTTTTTATTTAAAACTTAGTATTTCCCCATCTTTGACTAATATATCACGTAGGCATGACTTGAAATACGTTTACCATCGATAAATTCTCTCTGTAATGATAAAGATATTTGACTGAAATAAAAATAATTTTCTGCTTGGTACCGATAAGCTTGAAACGGACATAAGCGTGAAATGACAGATGAACACTGGCAAAGGGAAAACCAAATTAGATTACACAGATGTGTGATATTCAGCAAAGATATATAGCTTCCTTTTTTATTCGTTGAGATATTTTTAAAGTCTTTTACAAAGTTTCATTAAGTTACAACTTTCTGTTATAATCCGAATTAGAATAGTAAGAACAGCCTATCGTAATAAATAATTACTGCAGCGTACTTGAATATTTTGTTTTTTTAGGAAACAAATGGAATTGAAAATTGGACCATTCCAATTTTCGTCAATGTTAATACATTGACGTTTATTTAAGAAATGGCGTGTCAATTTTGAAATCCTCATAATATTTTAATTAAAGCAGTGTACTTTTTTATTCTTGTTGCAAGGAATAGAAAATTATTCGTTCTTTGAAACTTCTATAAAGGTACTTGATGATCTTGATCATTTTTCTCAGAATCCTAATAATATTGATAATATTGTTATCAATAATATTTGTATATTGCAAATCTTATCTTTATTCATACAACTAAAATCCTTGTTTGTTTGATTGAACTCTCTAAGGTTATAAAAGATTGCTGTTATAAAAAGGATTTTAAAAGGCAGTAAGGCCTCTACAATGATGCGTAATGGTAGTGAGTAGTGATGTTATTTTCGTATGTCGCCAGTGTCATATAAAGAAGAGGGGTATCGTGGGGTAGTAGAGAAATAATAGCGCAACTGACACATCGGTGGCGACGGCTGGCGTCTCGCCGACGGGGCGGCAAGTCATTCGCTGTGAAACTTCAGTTTAATTACGTTTTCAACATATTTCCGTGTTTAAGTCAACTATTATGACGGTATCGTTACATAAATAATAAGCACAGTCAAAAGATAATAATAGATACTTTGCTGTTACGAGGACAACTGAATTAACTGCACAATAAATTGGCTAATAATGTGTTTTTTAGCAAAAGGTTAAAATTGTAATTGTTTTCAATGCAATCAAAAATAATTTAAATAATATCTTGAGCACGATTATTTTGTATTTACAAAAATACTCATAGGTTCGCTGTGAATAACATGTCTTAACTTTGAACGCGAACCCAAAATATTTATATACTTTCTGTTTTGTATCATATTTAATATACTTTTTGTAATTATTGACTATACTTTGAGAAATACTAATCAAATTTTAATTCTTACCAACAAAAAGCAACAACGAACTTAGACCAACTCTTTGCTTTAGCAATTGATTTACATTACATTAATCGATCATATTTTAGCGTCAGGGTAAGAGATTTCACTGTACGCCCTCATAATCCGCCGTAAAGCATTACCTGTGTTTCGGTTGGAGAGGTGCGGTTGCTGGATACACTTTAAAGCGAGGTGATCAACTTAGTCCTCAGGAGTGGCAACGTATCTACGTTCGAGCTCACATAGAAATTTGGTCGTGTTTGTGGTTGTATGTGGATGTCTATGGACTTCGACTACTTAGCTACTCTTTGCTACTCTTCTCACAAAAATACCATCAATATCCGTTCCACAAATGAGTAACGCAGGTGTAATAACAAAGGAAGAGTGGATAAATTACAGATTTATGTTTTAAATGCTTGTTTTTCTATTAGTTTACGCATAATTACTTAATTTTTAAAACATTATATACAATTTTAACAGTACATATAAATATAGGTACATACATGTTAGAATTTAGAGATACAAAGAAGGTACCACAAAGATGGGATTTTGAGTTCAAGTACATATATGGACCGATTCTCATTTTCGGATAAGTATCAACAGCCTACGCATCTTCGCGAGACAAAGGATACGCGGGTATCTACCTAAACACAGTATGTGGTTTATGCTTCCTTGGGTTCCTTTCGTAATTAACTCTATCTTTTTATGTTAAAAGAGTTCCAAATCAGGCTATCTTATATTAAGTGCACGCTGCAGGTCATAGGATGCCTACATGTAATTTTAAGAAGGAGGTAAATCTGTCTAAAGTTGAAACTCTCGACGATTATCATGGTCCCTAGTAAATATCATCAGCAGAACCTTGTATAATAAAATTAAATGTAAATGTACTTACTAAGTTATTCTTACTTAGTTATAGTACTGTAATAATAATATATTTGACATATAGTAATTGTTTTTTTAATGTAAATTTTATATTAACAAAATGAAGTAACAGATTGATTTTGCTTAAAGCATCAATTCGCAAATACGTGACATCTCTACCTCTATATTACCTCTACGTTATGCATTCCTTGATTATTTACAAACATGCGATTTAATTATACGTGTTATTGATTGTAATTTATTGACAGTTGATAATTGTCGGCAAGAGATAATAAATAACACTACTTATAAGTTCATAAGAAATGACATTGACGTTTGTTTTACAGCAGGCTCTATAACTTCTACGATTATTATGTACATTTAATGTACGGAACGTGTCTCACACTCGTACATGTGTGGACGCTCATAGTATATGTACGTGTGTAGGGCGGCTGAGGTGCGTTTATAATGCCATCGCTTTTCGCAAAACCGCCTAATGTAATGAGTGAAAGAGACGAACACACGCGCGGGGGGGACGCGCCGTATGAATTGATAAAAGCAACAGTTGAACTGGACGAAAATTCAGTTTGAAAAGATACTTGTGCGTGGTAATGTGTTTCGACGCCCGCCAGCAATGAGCGTCAGTATTAAAATGTGACTGCGATATTGAATGAGTGTTCGAAAATAGGTTTAACGATTAAAATTATTGTGAATATATTATTTTATTAACAAATAGATGTGCGAACGACTTTACCTCGTAAGGTGACGTGGACGCGCGCGTCCAAGGATTAAAAGCTTATTGCGACGAAAATCAAGCAGGAAAAAACTTTCTTTGTGATCTGAATACGTAGTTAGGGGTCGTCCTATTACATGTTACATACGTTCTCTAATGCTCAACACGTGATCATCGAAAATTCTCGAAAACGTTTAGCTGATTACTTTACATTTCATCATTTAACTAGTGTTCGTTAGTGCCGCATTAAGTGTTTTTTACTAAATTATGGTTGTTACGAAAGTCGATAACATGGCTTCATACTCCACGTTTACGGGAAAACCAAAAATTTTCTTCCCAAAGAAGGTAAGATGACACTGTGATATGTTTATGTAAACAAAGCGTTTCTTGTTAGTCTTAAGATGGTATAGAATATGTAAGTATCGAAAAGTGTAGGTGTATAAAGGCTTATAATTAAAGTAGGTACATGTCTTATGCGAATAAAATTTCAATTTTATAAACAAAACAATCTTTTATTGACTTGCAATGTTTGTGTAGGTGAATGTGAAGGCGAAAATTGTTATAAACGTGAATGGATGTTTACCTCGTTTAACCGAATTGGTATTTTTAAATACCACGCAGCTCTACGTAAAATAAATTACAATGTTATTTCCTCTATAGCTGTTTAGTTTTACTTCAATCACCTTCTAAAATGTAGAGAATACGATTCTTTTCAAGTACAAAGACAATAAATAATTATTATCAAGTTCTTTAATCAATGTGAGAAAAAGGATTGACAAGCCAGCTACTAAAAAGGCATTAGATACCGAAGATGGTGGAAAATAATGAGCTAGTATTGTAAATTGCCCGCCAACCGACTCTATGTAGAGATCAATTAATGCAGACCGTATAAGAATTGATTATAAATAACACAATTCGCATCATAATACAATGAAGTATTAATATGTTTGTATGTTAATATGATATTAAATATAGATTTTATTTGACATCAAAAAAGGTAATTTCGGGCATGTAGAATGCAATTATTTTTGTCAAAAATGTGTGTTTTGTTAGGAAAATGTTATTCAATACTGTCATTATATCAAAAATTTTACAATACTGTCGAATAATTATACATTATTATATTACTTATATCAAAAAGGAGGTGAAACCTATAAAACGATCGGTTGCGGAGCCTGTGACGCACCAAGAACACAATAACGTGAAGCGCTATAACTGAGCGTTTACGGACAGTAACCTTAGAACCTCAGGTTTTTTTTTTATGTGAGAAGAGTAGCAAACGAACATGCAAACCACCTGATGTTAAGTAGTCGCAGCCCATAGACATCCAC
>DWON01000614.1:0-30939 GCA_018251015.1 Phocides pigmalion okeechobee
TCCTCAGGAGTAGCAACGTATCTACGTTCGAGCTCAGATAGGATTTCAGTCGTGTTTGTGGTTGTACGTGGATGTCTCTGGGATGCGACTCAACATAAGGTGGTTTACATGCTCGTTTGTAGTCTTCTCACAAAAAAAGTCATGGGCTTCGAGCGCCTATTGGCTTTTAATAAGCATTATACTCACAAGTGCCTGATCGTTGGAGGCTCTTCGGAAGGAGGAGACCGAGGAGCGCGGGGGCGGCGACTGCAGCGCCGTGGCGCGCACCCGCCACTGCCCGCACCACTGATACTCCGCCCCGAACCCGCTGCTCTGCGGCTCATCGTTCTAAAACCGATGAGCATTCCGGATTAATAATTATACTGCAACACTCTAATGTACATCGAGTCGGGATTGCGGGAGGCGACACTAAACTGGAGGTCTTTTCTTTTGTCTGGAGATTCTCCGATAATTACAAAAAGATTGTATGTGTATGTATGTATGTATATTCAATTGTATGTATAGTTATATACTACAATGATATGTACTATATAGAATATGGTTTAGCGCACGCTAGATTTGCTTTTCATATGCACTTTCCGATCCCGGGGCTGCTGGAACAGATTTCATTTTGAAATAAGCAGTCCTTTGTACTACATTTTCTATTTTATACGTTTCCTTTTGTGATATACCGTGTACAAAAACATATAAATAAATAAATAGAAACAGAAAGGAACAATATATGTATAAATAGGAATAGAATGGAACAGGATGTGTAGAAATAGGAATGGAATGGAACAAGATGGTATAAATAGGAATGCATTGGAACAGGATGTGTAAAATAGGGATAAAATGGAACAAGGTGTGTAGAAATAGAAATAAAACGGAAAAAGGCACGTAGAAATGGGAACAGAATATAACAGGATGATTAGAAATAGGAATATAATAGAATACGGTCTGTATAAATAGGAATATAATGTTTTCGTAGTATATTAACCGATTTGGAAGATTATTCAATTTATTAAATGAGAGAGTACCGTCTATTTACTTGCCGGCTCGAGCACTCTTATTTTATGTATTTTTTATGTGAGAAGAGCAGCAAACGACTACAAACACGACCGAAATCCGGTCTGAGCTCGAACTATCTACGTTTGACTTGCTTCTTCGTTGCTACTGAGGATTAAGATGGTCGCAAAGTGTAGGCAACCGCACCTCTCCAACCGAAACACAAGTAATGATTTACGGCAGATTATGAGAGTGGCGGTGGTACCTCCCCGGTCGAACTATAATTCTCCCACCTCCAAATATTATTACAATTATTATTTTCAATTTCTGTTCCAGGTCATCTGGTCGCCATCAGCGCTGTTCTAGACCTCTGCGGACGTCTCGGTTTGGGCTATCTGTGTGACCTACATCTGTTCTGTAGAAGGAAAGCGTATATAGTCAGGTATTATTATGTACATCTTACTCTGAAGTATTTTTATTCTACTAAGAGCTTTTGCCCGCGTTTCTCTCACGTGTCACATAAATTGACATAACTTATTTATTTGTTAAACGATTTAAATGAAAAGCACTAAATGTTAAGTGAAGCCCATAATGATTTAATCCTGAAAACTGCATTCAAATCGGATTAGCACTTTCTGAGATTAGCGTGCATGAACATACAAATATACAGACAAACAGACAACATGTAAAAAGATTCTTTTGGGTTTTGATTTTTGATTTTGTCTGCCCTTTTTTAAGTTTCACTTTAATATTTTAATATGATTTAATTTGGAGAAAGATTTCAGTAAATTTATTGAGAAACTAGTGCTTAATGGAATACTGACTCAACTGAAAAAAGACGATTGTTGGGAAGTCGCAAAAGATCTCGCTGAGAACTTGTAGTACTTGTTGATGTGTGAAATTAAAACTGTTACATCGCTGGCGGTAGTAATGCGTGATCAATTTAATCGGAGCCGCAGACGGTAGATGGCGCTGACAGACGCCTGTATCTGTGTGTAACTCAACACTGACCTATCTACTAATGGGTCAGTGTCCCATTAAGTATGCGATTTATGACGTATTTTTCAGTATCCTGGTTGCTGGTGCAGCAGTTCTGACGCTACCAAGCCTTACTTCCTGGTGGGCCCTCGCTATTGCCTCGGGTAAATAAAATTTAATTAATATAATTGCAATGATGAAAATCTTAAAACTATTTATAATAACTCTAAACAATCTAAAGGGACTCGTGCCCATGCGGAATGCTTCCAAGAACACTAGATGCATTCTCGCGTTGAATAGCAATCTTAATTCTCTGCGGGAGATATGAACCAGCCTTGTTACCGGCGGAGTCAATCATACGTGGACTTGTATAAATAAATCCACGTTTGATTGACTCCGCCGAATATATAAGGGATATATATATGTATTCGCCGAATATATATATATATGCGGCCGCGCCGAATATATATATATATATAAATATATATATGCGGGCGCATATTATTTTGTATACGAAAGCGGTTACAACGCATTGTCTATGATGCGTAATGGAACGTTGGGGTAGATGACAGAAGGCGCTGTCAGCTGAGCGGATAGAGAAAACTCCAACGGATCATTGCACACCTCGAATGTTACTTATTATTTAGAGAGAACCGACTTTAGTTTATTTAAGTACAGTTTGGTTTGTTACATTTAATTAAAGGAGAGCTGTGTTTTACGTTTATTATTTACTGCAAAACTCAAATGTCAGAGACAAGTGAAGAACGATTCGGCCATCTGCCGACATATATATCACCATCATTTTTCTTATAGTTTTTTTTACCATATTCGCTACACCATTACTCTAGTTTAAATTCTAGTTGTAAACTTTATAGATACTTTGCGTGTACTTTATTACAAGTCAAAGACCATAAGAAAGTATTTCAATGGCTAGTTGAAATGCTTTTACGGTAAACCGAGTTTATTGGGCCACTTCAAACGTCGGTTTAAGTCTTAACGTCGAATTGTTCAAAGAAGCTTGAACTTTACAAAGGTGCCCCTTAAGTCCCTAAGTCTCTTGAATAATTGTAAAATACATTTCTTTTTCAGCTGTTTTCGAAAAAACTAAAATAAATGAGGTTATATTATTTTTGTAGACAAATCGGCGATGGATTTGACACTTGATCGAATGTAGTGATTTGAGGGTGTAACATTCAATGAAGGTAGTCTCCTATGTTTATAATATACCCGCATTTATTATTGCAATATCCGAAACTTCGTTCGTATAAAAAGGGTAGCGGTTATTAGAGTTATTTCAGGCTAGAGTTCGCAAAAACACTTAAATACACTTTATATGTAATAAGTGACAGACGTAACAATTTTTGAATGTTTGTTATCAACACGTACATTTATTTGTTATGTTCTTTGTTAAGTGCTATTGTTCATTGGGCCCTTCATTAATAGCTGTAACAATGTTGATGTTGCTTAAGGTTGGGCAAGGATCCGTTGTTACTCCTGAGGATTATTGGAAAGCCTCATGTTTATCACATCTTTCGAACCAGACTTTATCACCGTTGTAAAATTGTAAACATGATTATGAGGTAGTCATTGGTAGATGTGACGAAGGGGTCTTCTCATCGAAACATGAATGGTTTTACTATCCTAAGTATAAATGTCTTTGCATGAAAAAAAAAATCACTATGTATCAAGAATTAATATTTTTTCTGCTAAGTTCTTTCTTTAAGTTTATGTAGGTGTAAAAGAAAACTGTGGAACTATTTTCAAATTTCAAAGTGAAATAATAATATTTCAAGTAAGCTCATCTTACTGCTTAAGGTAAGTTGCATTAGTACATTGGAAGATAAGAAAGTAGATGCTCTCTTTATTCGATCGTATATTCCTGTTAAATTATATGAAGAGGAAGTGAAATCTCTGAGTAAGTACCGTGGCCTACTGTGAGCGGAGTGAGATCACGTTTTTAATATATTATGGCGAAAGGATAGATTAGAAGCGAGGCGTACTAACATTTAAGTAGATAGGCTTAGCTAGTACGTTAGGGGAAACCTTAAGGGAATATCGTCGGAATTAACTACGATATGAACAATTTACACGTATGGAACTAGAGCTGTCTGTATTTGTAATGTTAACTTAAGCTTAATAATATAGGTATAAATATTTTTTAAGTCAGGAGTCACGAAGAAGTAATAGCCTAGAGGTTGAGGTTTTGGTCTCTCACAGGGGCTTCAAGATACCGAACCCTACCATTGTTCTTCATTTACTACGCATTCTTCTCTTCTGATTTTTCGAAATTGTGTGCGTACTAAAAATTTTTATCGCTTGCTCTAACATTGAAGGAAAGATTTACAGGAAACCCACATGCCTCAGGTTCCTAAATGAAGTTCTGAAAGGTGTATAAAATTCACCAAATTCCCTTTTGTGTACTATGGCCTAACCATTTTCATTTTGATAGGAGCCTAATAGTGGGACAGTATAGGTTGATGACGATTATTGTTACAATAATGAAAATCATAAAACGAATTATAATAAAAGCCTATGATAAACAATCTAAAGGGAGTTAGTGTCCGTGGCCATGAGTACTTTAAAAGGTGGTAGAGCCGTTAGAGCTCGCCCGGGGCGGCACCACCGCCGCCCTCATAACCCGCTGTAAAGCAAAATGTTCTTCATGAATTGTGTTTCGGTTGGGAAGGTGTCATTGACGGATACACATTATTGGAAGCGACCATCTTAGTCCGCAAGAGTAGGAACGTATCCGCGTCCATCCTTAAATAGAACTTCTGTTCTATTTGAAGTTGGACGTGGTTGTCCATGGGCTGCAGTGACCACTTAACATCAGGTGGCCTGCATGCCCGTTTCTTACTCTTTCACAATAAAAAAAAAACTTCTGTTTGAGGTCGTACGTTGTAGTGTTCAAAACGAGTGTGATGGTCGCCACGTACACAATTAAGCCTCAACGCTTTTTAGCAATACCTTGATTCTTATTTTAAACCTATTAAAAATAAAAATATTCAATGAATGCTCTCTCTTTAGTTTTCTGAAATAAATACTTTATACTTAAATAATATTCTGTATTTTTAGTTCAGCTTGCTACCAACAGCTCTTTTAGTTTTTTGAAACTGTAACTTATTAGTTAATTATTCTTGATTAAAAATAAAATCCGATTTATTTCCATTCTTCAAAGTCGTAAAGTAAGCTTGGTACAGAAAAGACCAGTAGTTAACGTAAGATTTGCAAACAAACTTTAGTTTGACTTCTCGTTATTTTGACCTGGCTTAGTGACTTTAGGAGATGCAATAAATAACTATATCATAACTTTTAATATTTTTGTATATTACATGTTTCGTGTAATATTTAAACACATTCACGTTTGTTTGCATAAAAGATTTGAGTTAGAACAGACGTGTATGGGTTCGAGGTGGGTTACCAAGGGGCTTACCGCAGAGTAACTTAACCTGAAATTAAATCAAAGAGGGCTTAACCAATCAAGGCGAGTGCTATCATTGAATCGGCAAAGGAACACTAAAATTACTTCTTGATGCGGAGAAACGAAGATTCATCGTAAAAGTGGTGGGTGAACGTGGGGTCGGGGGAGGTCGGGGGTCGTCTGAACGGTTTTCCGTGTTTCACAGACGTCCACGCCCGGCGATTACGTCGCACGTAGGTACTACAAGTACTCAACTGGACTGTGCGGCCCACTAGCTAATGCTCTGTTATAAACACGAAAAACCGTTCCGGTAATGCTATAAACGTACTGGAGGTATTTATTTCGGCTTTGTGTTTAAGTCTTTAGTTCACGGACGATTTAAGGATATTTTCTTAGTACCTAAGAACGTATGAAAGAAACTGTCTTGGAACAAGATGTTATTCCAAGATTTTAAGTTTATATAAACAGATAATCAGATTTTCTATACTTTATAAACACACCCACGGAGATTTTTTACCGCGAATTCTTCTGCACAATGAAGCATTTTCAGGTAGTAGAAGTTTTTGAAGTTGAGAAATAGTTCTGTAAGAATCAAATATTATAATATAATAAATTTAGTAAATGGCATTTAACTATTTGACTTTATTGCAACTTAATATAACATCACATCATCATCATCATACTAAGAAGAGTTCCGTGGTAAAAGTAAAATAACCTAAAATTTCTTACATCTGCAAAAATTTACGTAAAGCTATAGGTTATGTTAACATACCGTTAAAATGGATTTTAATTTAACAGCCTCCCTCCTGCTATTTTTAAAATTCCTCTGTGTAGTTAATAAATTTTTGTGACTTTAAAGCAAATTCGTCATAAATATGTCGTTTAAGTTTGTCTAATCTAGTTTCATAAAACAGTAATTATAATCTTCTCTAGCATTTTCGAAGATCTGTCCAATGATACACCATTTGACTAAATACATTGTATTTTTGTTTCTTGTTACATGTACGGAGTGAGAACGTATTTTTTTTCGTAATAAATATTTGCGTAGCCATTCTTAGAATAAACAACTTCCAAATTTCATGTAAATCATGCATTTGTTCAAAGATTTTTTAAGTCTTTGAATAAAATAGCAGATGGACAGACGGATATGCTGAAATTATAAGAATTCCTTTATTCATTCCATTACGGAATCCTAAAGTCATTATATACCTATAAATATTATGAAATCCGAATAAGGACATTGGCACGTAATATCTTTGACCGAATATTAATTATCCGAAGTAAAGTTAAATTAGAAAACAAGGCTCAATATAATTACTGAACACAAAGACTAATAATATTTAAATTAGCCCTACTTTCATAATTAACGAGAGAGCCCGCCGTACGTAACGGTACAAAAAGACAAAGGGTCTTGCAATTTACGCGTGGTACTGCCACCTGGGTCATGTCTCCTTTTACTTTATCCCGTAAAGATTAAGTTCCCCAAATGCGTGGCGCCCCTACCGTGAAGTGAGTCATTTGGCCCCTGTTTACTAGATTAGGGGATTTTTTATGCGCCACAGCTTTCTGTGGTAAGTACGTCCCCGCATTGACATAATATTATGCTACGGAATATATCGTTCAAATTTTGCTTCACCTGTTACGTATTTTCATATAGTCGATCCCCAAGTGTCGTTTTGAGATTGCGTCCTCTTAATTTATTTTAAAAACTGTTCTTTTTGCCCCGTTATTAAAACCAGTAGAACGATTTTAAGTTGCAAGCTTGTCTTAAACGAGAACTGGTACTTCATTGAATTTATCTTTTTTTTTATAATTTTACTACACTACAAAGTAAAACGTTCTTAAATTGACTGACTATTATGCTGTAAAACAGATTCTTGTCAAATATCAATCCGCTCCGAGATTTCCCCTGCGTAATGATTAGAGATACATTTTTTTGTTAATTAGAAAGATATACTTTGTAATAAACGAACTGATATTGCTTCCTTTTGAAATTTAACGGATTAAATATCACTTTATGTTAATACTTTACATGTTCGTTGCTTTTTCAATATGGACTTTAGTTTAATAGTAGACGAGCTATTCAAATATAATTTAAATTCAGAAATAATTTCGTCTATAATTACCAAATTTGTTGTCCGTTGGTTTCACATAGTGTTACTGATACTACAATATTTAAGTACGTAATAATACTTGTTTATGTCCAAAATAATAAGCACTTTGAAACACGTAATAACTGTTTCCACAATAACCGTTGGGACGGACAATACAAATTCTCAGACTAACTCAATTCGCGCAGTACAAAAAATACAAAACAAACAATTACAGTCTAGTGGATCTCAAAGTTTACCTTTCACTACGCAAACTAGCAAATGGACAGTCGTAAACCGAGCCGCGAGCGCTCGCACGAGATCTCGCTATGGCTGAGTGGGGGTTGAAAAATATATCTGCCACCTCTTTACGACTTCTATACCACTGCGCGCAAGTTGAAGGATTTGATATACAATGTCTTTACCGCAAAATGTTAGGTTTAATTACGAATCGAGCCTCTGCTCGTCACGTTTACTTTTTCTAATTAGAGTAGTTAAAGCGAAGGCAGGCCACTTATCGTTAAGTAGCCGCTAAGCCCATATCTGTACAAAACTTCAAATACATCTGAAGACTTACGTATTTGAGGACGTAAGTAGATGTGTTGCTATTATATAACAACGATCATAACAACAATAATAACAACGATCGACTCCCTCTAAGTGTAACCGGCAACCACATTTATCCTATCGAAATAATAGACTTACTTCGTAAGGCATTAGAAGAACGGCTGTGGTACTTCCGCAGGCGAACTATAGTTCTATTTTCATCAATATCAAGATCAATTCATTAGTATCCCACTACAGGACAATAGTCTTCCTTCAAAGTGAGAAGGATTAGGCCACAGTCCACCACACTTGGCAAGTGTGGATTAGTAGAATTGAAACACCGTGAAGAACTTTATAAAGAACTCGCGGGCATTCAGGTTTCCTCACAATGTTTTCTTTCACGTTAAAGCAAGTAATAATTACAAATCCAACATGAAATACTTTAAAATTAGTTATAATAAAAGCCTAACCTAAACAATTTAATGGTAGCCAAGAACTGAAATACCCTAAAATTAGCTATGATAAAAAACTAACTCAAAATTTTAAAAGTAGTCCGTGCATACAGCATGGTACACAATGTTGGCCTCATTCCCGCGCTAAATAGCGATCGAAATGCATTGAATTCATTATCGCTATCTCTTAAATTGGGAAAAAATAATTCTGATATGGACATACTCGTATATTTTAAAATCTGAGGAGTTCGTCAAGGAGTTCGACTCTGGAGCACTCATATTAAATCCTGAATGTCACCGGAATATTAACCTATCTATTCATCGTGTATCTATTCATGTTATAATTACAATTTAAATAAATACTCTAACTTCAAAATGTTTCTCAGAAATTTATTAGGCTCCGATTTTCATTTCATTCGTTTTAATTCGTTTCAGATATACTATGAATATGTCTATGTATTATATGTTGTTACAATTTGTTATATTTACCAAATAATTTGGGAGCTTGTCGGTGTGTGTTACTTACAGTGTTCGCTTCAGCTAACACAGTTGTGCAATCGCACAGTTCTCATCTCAATTATCGCAGTCGCCGCTCCCAACCACAATCCGAATTGTGTTCAATGTGCTGCAAACAATACTGATTTGTTTGGGTTACTATGAGTCTTCATGAAGATATTTCTGAATATATTGCGCCAGATTTAATACAGTATTGATAATGCCTGTAAATATACATCAGACTGAAATCTTGAAAATTATATGTCTTTAAACTAGAACACAGTACTGTTCAACATTAGCGTGATTAGACCTGTAAAAACGAGACTAGCTCCGAAGTTGAAACAGAATGTAAAAAGTTTTCTAAAGTAACATAGCCTAGTAAAGCGTAGCGCAACATAGCTTAGCGTGACTCAGTTCAACTTAGCATAGCCTAGTGATATTTACCGTACCGTAGTGAAGCGTAGCTTAGCTTAACGTAGCTTATCGTAGCGCAGCGTAGCCGTATGCTAACGAAGCTGGGCCAAGCATGTCCAATATCATTCCCATTTTGACAGCACACCATACGTTTTATTATTGTTTCCTAAGTCATGAAATCCTGAGGCATGCAAAACACCTGACTTTAAGTAGTTATCCACTTTATGCATAAAAAACGACTTAATAAGAGTAAGAGCCGATCTAAGTAGAACCCTTTCTCAATAATGTGAAATCTTCTCAATTATCTTACTTACTATTCCAAACTACGCTCGCTCAGAAACGTGTCCAATATGCTGCGAACAATAAGTTGATAATAGTAGCCTAATAACTTTACTGCGGCAAATTTGATGCTTTATCATAATAAAAGTTACTAGTAGTCACCCTACAACAAAGTCGATTTGAATATAATTTGAATACACTTTTCCACCTTTACTGAAAATATTTCTGTATTTACTAAAATATTTTAAAGGTGGTTTTTAGGGTTCCGTAGTGAAATAACTTACAAATATAAAGCTTTTTTTCAAATAAGAAACGTATATAGGCATGTTTTAAGAGTAAGACGAACACGTGTGGCGCGACGGCAAACGGCATGGCACTATATTATACCGTCATGGCCCCTTTTAGTTGCCTCTCTGTTCTTTTTATTTATTGATCTCTTATTACATATACTTTGAATATTATTTTTATAATAAGAAAAATATACATATTTAAAAAAAACTCGAGTTTTGTTTCCTTTTTAATCTTTTATAATTAGTTTTATTTAACTAATATTCTTTCAACATTTGTCAATTTCTATTTTCACTTCACGGCCATGTTTTTTTGTTATTAATATTACTAATTTTATGCTTATCTATAAATTCAGCATAAGATAAAAATATTCTTTAAAAGATCAATAGTGTAAACAACCTTAACATGCAGATAATACGTTCTCACTCTTTGCGTGGTTATACGTAACCTATCAAATCTAAAACATAAACATCGTATCAAATCCAACGCTCACAATTCTCAATAGAACACGCTCACAAATCTAAGTTATATTGGCTCTACAGAATCGCGAGTTGTAAATAGCCCTCGAGATCAGCACCCCGAAATCCAATCAGCTATTGAATTAGCCCCGGCCGTGTGACGAGAATACGGATTTACCCTATCCTCATGTCAAATGTTTATCTTTCATCTGGCGTTAGTGTAAGTGCGAGTACAGATGGTAATGGCGGACGACCGCCTGATAGATCTGCTGAGTTTACTGTAATCACGGGTAACGACCAAACGTATGTTCTTCGGTTTTTAGATATCGAGAAAATAAAGTTTTTATGCTAGACTACAGTTCTTTTATGTCCCACGTCTGGGCGTGGGATCCACAAAATTGGGAGAGGTCTGAAGAATATTCCACTGCGTTTCAACGCTTTGGTGCTTTTATGTTCTAGCGCTGAAAACGACTTTCTCCTTATAACTGAAGAAGGACTAAAACCTATTCCACTTATTACACACATTCACTCATTACATTTATTGCACGTAACCTTGTAAAACAAGATTTATAAAGCAATTTATTATTTTAACAATTTATTATATATTAACGACAACATTTATAGTTTTGCGACTCGTAGCGACAAATTGCTGCTGTTGCTACATATTAAACATGTTAATACAACATCAATACTCCCATTCTATAATAATAATTGCCCCTTTAGGATTCAATTCTGGCCGAGACAGATCCATAAATATTATTTAAGATTTCCATCCTGGATACACGTATTGGAGTAATTATTTTTGTACATGACATCCACGATATAGGGATCCTAGTATGGGAAAATAAGATACATAATCATTATTAATTTATTATTATTATTATTCAAAATATATTTGTCGTTCAAACAGTACATAGTACACAAATTTATTTCCAATATTGAAATGTTGCTATCAAATAATACACAAAACTCACTGTCTTTGAGGAAGATGTTCTTGAACGTTGCGGACAATTACAGTGTAGAGCTGTTTTACATATTTTATAGCACGGCGTGGTGTATCTTGGATGTAATAACGGTGGCTTTGGAGGCAAAACATACATATTTTCCGGGGTTCGGCTAAACAGCGACCTTCGGCGGACAATATTTTGCTCGACTCCTGCGATATCGGTTTATTCAAATGCTCTGTGTCCGACCCGAGCTCAAAGAATCAACCTGCATAATATTATACATATTGAAATTCTTCCACCCTCAAATAACCTCGGTATATTATTCTATGAATAAGTTTATAAGATGCGATGCAAATGCTTACGAATAACATATTTTATTTCTTTGTATCGAGCTTTTGCCTAATAACTGGTAGCCCCGTCTATTGTTCACCAGATGTGCTACTGTATCATAACATTTTTTCCATATTTGTTAAGAACATTAGAATTTTATCCCATTATATATTTTATCCTTAATGTTACGTAGATTAAAAAAAAGTTTTTTCTTACGTTATTTTATTTATGTAAACGATAATATTTTATAAGCACATTTTAAATCGAATTTACTGATGTCTGCAACATTTACTGATACAAAGTTTGCAAAATGATATTACTACAACCTGCAAATTTTATTTATATTTGGCTGCAATTTCTATTTCATTTACGTCTTATACAAAATTTTTGATCACTTATATAACCAAAATAAAGATTTGGAGGCAGAAAGGGCCCACGGAATCCACAAGACAATGTTTTTCATTTATGCTCTTCCCTGTGATTAAGGTCAAATGTGAGCCCTTGTTCGATAAAAAGTCGTAAAAATGTTCTCGAAGAAGCCATAGCGTGTAACCTTGTCTTTAGGGAATCGAGATTCTATTCCATCTGACACCAAAATACGGGAAAAATCTTTGGAGAGTTTATTACATTATTACGTATTAAATACATGCCACGTATCCTTATATTTTTAGAATTTACCGATTTTTTCCATATTTAAATTACCTATATAAACAATTTATATACCATAAAGGACACATTACACAGACTATTTCTGCCACCAAGAAACGGTGCTACATTACTTTTTTATTTTTAATCTGTATGTTTTGTACTAGTATTACGGTATGTAGCTAATTATTGTTTCAATTAATTCCAGAGATAGCAACGGCTGTTTCATAAATTTTAGGAATACTGTCTTACATACATGTAGAATTATTATTTTGTGAGTATTTACATCGATTTCTTCAACATGTATGGACTGATTGGCGTAATTATTTCTGTTCGAAAGGTTATACTCGTGCGGAGGTTTCGTTTAAATGTTGATATGGTCTGGCAATGAAGCTGAAAAATTGAACTATGCAATAATTCAACTGTGCTTTAAAGTATTATAATCACGATTAATCTTAAATTTGTTTAAAGTTACAAAAACCAGTAAGTAACCTAAGCTTACTAAATCTGAACTCAGCCAAGAGTCATGACTTTCTAAATAATAAAATGAAAACGTTCGGCTGTACTCGCGTTGTAGATGATTGATACATCGATATCTCCGCAGCTTTCCACCGGACTAACAAAAGCCATTCGGATTATAACATATACAGGCCAGATCAAAGCCGTGGACGCCACAGTGACTACTTCAAAGCAAAAATTTTATTGGGAACATTTACATTTTTATTGGCTTGCTAGAACACCGCCGGCTGCGTCCTGAAACGTAAGTGATTTTGAATTTTGTGATCGGTATTTTATTATCTGATTTTATGTATGTTCAATATGACTACAGATTACCATACGAAAAAGATTTCGGTCACGTATATATTCCAAGTATCTTTATTTACAGCGTAATATGTAAGTGTAAACAACGCAGAGTAGAAATAAGCACTACCAGGGTGGTACCACCGCTTGCTTAATAATCCGATGTAAAGCTCATTTCAGTTAAACCTTGTTGTTAGTGAACATATTATTTCTTAGAAATTGTATGATGTTAGTAGTTGACATGATGATGATAGGATTTACGACCTTGTCGGTGTTGGATGTGGATAAAGTGCAGCGATTACTTAACATCCGATGTCAGATGTCATTTAAGTTAGATTTTGTTCGTTCGATCCTAAAGATAGTATTTAAGTGGGAAGGAATTGACGTCCGCGTCATATGGCATATGTACCGATTCGAGCAGTTTATGACGTCAAAATATATATTTGACGCAAAAGCAGATATGAGTTATTGGCGTGTATATTGAAAAACTGTTGAGGATAAAATCTTTATGGAAGAGCCATTAGGTTAGAAAGCCATTGTTTGTGCTGTCTGTGGGGCATGTTGGGCCTTTCGTGATTGATTCCACTGTAATTTCCATACGCGTGCTCCGTTCGTATTAGCCACGTTACACTCACCAGTTTTATATCAACCACCCTGACCTCTTTCATTGCTTCTAAATAAGGCATCAAAGGGGAAGTCATCCTATTTCATAGAGGTCTGATTTAGTTGGTCGAATTTTCTAGGTCTACCTACACAATTGTACGCCAAGGCGACCTCGCGGCGCCTGTCGAGTCACGCACATATATTTTTTCAAAAGCTTAAATTCTATCGCTGTTTATGTGATTATGTTTTATTGATATCCTTTTCAGTAAATCATGAGATTAATGGTATAAAAAGACGCTGTTATTTATGTTTTTCAAATATTTTAAGTGGGTATGATTGGTTGTAAATGGCAGCAATTGTACCAACATAAGCTTCTTGATAGGATATACCGGGGATGTTCTGAGTTATATACGTGGGATAACTTTGCTGTGTGTGGTCAGCACAAAACGCTGGCTTCAACGCGCTTCAAACTTTGTATCATAGACTTTTATGTAAGTTTATATATTATTTAAAACTATATGGGTATTAGTAACCCATCAAGCTATTTGGGCTATTTGGGACGCGGTCGAGTATAGGTGGAAATGGGAAATTATTGGTGGCAAAATTTCGGGATACTTTGTGTTATAGTACTTTAAACGATCGTTAATATATTGTTAACGTTGAATATTGTCGGAGTCACTATTAGGGATCCAATAAATATGTTCAGCAATACGTTTTGAAGCACCTTGGTCTTATATCCAAACATTTAAGAAGCTATAACTAAATCCTACAATCCTTTCAACCACCATTCCCTTGAGATCATATTAACCGATGACGTAATTTCGAAATTCAATGGTCGAAACTCATTAGTGCACCTTGTCTTGAGTCAGCCTATATATTTTTTGCCTTAACGTGATCGCTATTCGAGAACCTTTTTTCTCAAACAGTTATTGGTCCTTCTAGTGATGTGGCCATCTGATTGCCACTTGAGCTTGCTAATCCTTAGAGCTAAGTAATGACGTAGCATCAGTAAGCTTATTTCAACAACGGATACTGAATCCTACCGCTAAAAACAACTCCTTATATTGTAAGATAGCTTAACATCGTTACTTGCAAGCGCTGGTCCAATTGTTCAAAACTGCATTTCGGCGAAATCTAGTTTCGCAATAAATTTTGACGACGTGCGATGTGTTATGCATTTCCTTCACTCTGTCGTGACTGGGGACAGTGCAATCGGGATTGTGAATAAGAAAGATGATTGGATTCATTGTCCGTAGACACGACAATGCACAAATGTAGATACAAATGGAGGAAACCCCAAATGATTACCCATCGCATAGAGCATATACGTCGAGAACATACTTATATAAGTTCAAAACCATATTCTTAATTTTGGTATGGACTCTGAATTCCAAGATATGAAATATTGTCTTACAAAGATATATACTTATTATCTCGGTTGTCGTTCGGATATTCGCATTATTTATAATTATATGTTCATACTGAACAAGTACGCTTTGTACTGGACGTTTACAACGCCGATCTACAATTACTGAATTTACTAGGTATTTCTAATAATAGACCATTTCATAAGATTTTATTACATTTATATATCATTTATCGAAATTACAGTACATACTAATGATAATGGATCAATACAAATCATACGTAGCTTACAGATGGCGTAACATCTAAGACTAAGGTAAGTATATCTAGTTTGAGATTAGTTGTAGATGAACGTATACATCAAATGAATAAACAATAAATCAATAAGTGAAAGCCACGGAGACACACAAAGAAGAGTGCACAAACACAGACCCAAAACAGCAATATAAATTATTTAGTTGTCTGCTTGGCTAGAAGTTGTCGCATGTACTTGTCAGCCACTCCAACACTAAAAATACTCATATTTGATTCATTTTATAAAATGCGGCGTTTCAACCGCTCGTCTACGCCGAATCTAACAACGTGGGCTGACAAGGAGCTGCCAACAAATATTGTCGTCAATTTGTTGGTAGCTAGTTGCATGCGCTGCTTAGGATTCGGAGCGCGCCTCAGCCTCCCCGACTTATGAACACCAATAAGAACAAAGTTGAGATGTCACACGATTAGCTCAGGACGTCGTAATGTGCCTTTTTGCGGTTTTTGATAGATGACTCAAAACGTGTACTTTGTTACCTAGTACTTAATGAGTACGCTAAATGACAGAAGATACGTCTACAGAGTATAAATTTACCATCTTAATTAATTTTAGCGTCATAAGTGTTTCCTTTTTTTATAGAAGTAGCAACCACAGAATATGAGGTCCACTTGCTGTTGTTCACATATGCGTCTCTGGAAAAGTGAGATGGAACGTTTAAAAATTGAATCTAACTCAGCACACCTTTCAAACTATAAAAATATTTAACTCCGTGTTATAAAACAGGAATAGTGTAGTGGTGGTGCTCCCATAGGTAATAAAAAATAAATTTTAAGTGGTGTATTTGTATAAGATTTTTTTAGTATTATCAAGTATTGAAAAAGGTACCTACTAGAGAACGCTAAAACATATATATGAGCTCAATGGAACTAAGATAATTTCTGAAAAAGATCTATTTCCATACGTCAGAGAAATTTGAACGAGCCGAACACACCCAAGGAGTAACAAATATTAATCTTCAAAAGGAACTCTCCTCTAATAATACGTAATATTTTTTCCAACATTAACAGCGTATACATTAGGTATTCCGCAGTTTACTTTAGACATGGAGGGCGTTAGGATAGGCGAGACGGCAGCGGGGGTAGTAAGCCTTATTTGAGCCGCGCGGGCGTGACGAGAAACTGGAAACGCGAGCTGTATGTCGCGGCGCGTCGCCCGAATTCTCATCAAATCATCCCGCGACAATGTCGGCGCAAATCCCTACACGGGATCAACAGCATTAAAGCCAAATTGAAGTTAGGGATACGTACCTATTATAATTTATAATAAAGACCTGCACCGCAAACAGAAACTTTATTAAACTCCAACTAAGCTACGCGTCCAAATCGAATTCGCTCAAATTAGGCGAACATAACAAAGAAAAGTTGTTGAAACACCTGCCAGTCGCGAGCTAATACAACAGCATTATCTCGATGGATAAAAAGTGACTGAATAACGCGAGAAAATCCTCCGGAGACGATGCTGTCCTTGCGAATCATTAATTTTAATTCGTACCCCGTGACGCCAGCCGCTCTAATGAATTATTGGGAATCGCTTGAGTGTCCCCCTCCTGCTCCGTGACTTCCTACAGTTTTTCTTTGGGACTTAGCATAATGTAAAAAAATGTTGCGCGACCTCCCTGCATACTAATTGCTTGTTGTGTCGTGTCTTAAATAGCTACGACCAACTCACTTCTTTCAAACTTCTGCGGCTCGAAACAAGATTAGCAACTTTTATTCCTCATCGATCACTTAACACCCGCTGTTTTTATAAGCTTCATTTTCATTCCCCCTCTAATCTTTTCGCACCGTAAATCAGGCATCTTTCTAGAAATTATCAAAGGCAACGTTAACACAGACAGAAGTTTCAGACTGAATAAAGAACTTTATAAAAAGTGCCTGCTTGTTATGCACTAAATCTTTGAAAACTTAATGGAGTCTCATTCTTATTCCGACTTAGGTAACAGTGAATCGAATCCGAGAATGGTTAAGGAATACTAATTATAATATTTTTCCTGTCATTTCTAAATCGTGTTAATGGGGAACAATAAAAAGAAAAATCTTAAAGGTAATCCATACATTTTAATATGAAAGAATGTAAAATATAACTCTATTGATGATTGAACTACATATATTTCAACTGGGAACATATGTATATCCTCCGCTTTCATAACCGCCGTCAAGCCATTCTTTTGTTTTGGATGGAAAAGAGTCGTGCCCGGCAATACATTTACACTTACAAGCAAAGTGTTTATCCTAATCCTTAGAACTAGCAACTCCTACATACAATCTATAAGACTCCTTGAGGTTGGATATGTAAAGCTGCAGGGATTATGTAATTTAAGCTGTAAGCTTATTTCCTTCTATTGTAGCATAAAAAACGTAGAATCAGGAACATTTTAAATCGTTGAGAAAATCTGTGCACATTTGCGAATTGTCCCGTTGGGTGTGACGTGTACGTGTGAATGTCGCCGATGCGTGGCCGCGAGCCCGGGGCAAGAAAACTTGTATTTTTTAAACTTTTGCCTTCACGTAAGCTGGGGGCACGAAAGTTACAATTGTATTCTCCCTCCACCCCCTTCAATATGTGACCTGCTTATTTATTGGAGAGGCGTCGGCGGAGTTCTCAGACAATATGTCGCGCTCCGAGCAACGCACAAGGAACGGACGAGTTAAACAAAACACGATTTACCCTTACAGAGAAAGTGAACTCGTTGATTTATTATGTTTTACTTAGTTCGCTTCCACTATCTACAGCCCCGTGTTCTATAGTTTCGACTTTAACGGGTGCTATAAAAATATGTACATAAAGGAGATTGCCAACCAAAGTCCGAAAAGTAGGCAACAGCAAATTCTTTTATTATTTTATGTATGCCTCGCTTGTAAGGATCAGCAAATTTGTTTAATGCTGTATAAAAACATTATTCATCGAGAAGAAAACGTAGTACATCGGCTTGCGTAGATAATAACTAATTGATAGAGTTAAGGCACGCTGCGCTAGGGCAGAAATTGGATTGGTAACAGCTAGTGGCAAGTTTCTCATATACATAGACGGACAGATTCTCAGTCTCAGCTTTTATTAATAAATATCACTTTTTAAGTCCCGATGGAGGCCCTATGATCGGTTTGAAAACATCCGATCATTGGTTGGTCACCTACCCGTATATTCCAATACAGTAGAACAGTATGTTGGAGTATGTCTCCATCAAGTATGCAGTAAAAAAGCATAATAAGTTTAATTGATATTAGAAACATTTCTTCCAATACATGTCTTACAAATTAAATTTTTAAATTAGCAATAAACTAATAATACCGTAAAACGAAGTCACATTTACGTGTCTTCCGGTATGTGGGTACAGAGTTAACGTTTCCCGTCATAACGTTACCTCTGAATACGACATTGTCGCACTCAGAATTCAGCGCACAACCTTCATCAGTCTTCAGACGGTAGTCTCAGCAGTCAGATCCCTGAGGATGCCTCGTAGATAATGACAATATTGGAACACGATTGGCACCTAACTCAATTACATCGGGCTTGTTTATGGGAATTGTAACAATGTGTAGAAAAGATTTTTTTAAGTTACAAGAGAAGAAAACAAGCTTGCATGGCATCTTATGTTAAGTGGTATTTTTTCACGAGAGTAGTAAATAAGCGTGCAGAATACCTAAATATTAAGGAGTATATTTTTAGAGGAGTATTAAATATGCGTGTAGGTCATGTAATGTTAAAGGTTATCTTTTAAAAAGAATTTAAAGATATACGAATATCCAGGGCACTTAATGTTAAGTGGTATCTATTCAAGAAGAGTAAACCCTAATGTATTTGAATTCTAGTATGTCTATTTTCACTTCTTTTGTCATTCTTATATAATGTAATTATTACACAAAACAATCTTATACCTTATTCATTCAAATCACGTATAAATAAATGTATTGTCTCCTTCTCTCAAGAAGCCTATTCCTCTTAATTAAATCCTTTATCTCAAACCTAAGCCTAAACAGAACTTTTAATTTCATTAATGGCCCTCTAAAATCTCGATTACAAATAAACAAGAGAGCGGGAGAGTAAATCCATCGAAACCAAAATGCCTTATGCATTTAACTTTCGCCGTTGTTTTACGGAATACTGAAATTTAAATACAGAATCCATTTTGTGTTCAAATGAGTTTTCGGAATAGCCAATTAGTTGTTAGCGCCCGGCCGCCCTCATTCGCTTTCATTAGGCTATATAGTTTCCCAAATATCTGAGCCCCTCAAGAATATATCTTTTGGTTGCTTTTTCACTTTCTTCGGGAATTCAGCTAGCGGAAGGCGTTAGCCAACTTAGTTGTAAAATTTTAGCTTTGTCTTCTTTACCAGATATTTCATGAACAGAATAAAAGTTTAAATTAAAGACAATATGGCACTGTTTCAATTAACGAGCACTCATTCATTATATTGAAATATTTTAACAGAAATAAATTTATAAACATGTACCTACTGGTGGACACAGCAGTTAATCAGTCTGTCGAATATTCAAAGTTTTATAAGGTTTAATGATTGAATTCTACGAATAACAATCGGAAATGATTACTTGACTTGCTCTTCGAAGCGTGAAAGCCTACATGAAATTCTTACCACAAGCAGTAGCTCATCCGTCTCCTACTACGCCATTATTCAACTTTATTGATCGTTTAAGAAAGATAATTTCCGCGCAAATTTATATATGTGTATTTATATATGTGTATTTGGAACCGAAAGGTTTCCTAGTACTTTTATTTCTTCTCCATAAATTTTCCGTTTTGTTTATAATCAGAATATGCGCAAATAAAATATTTATGCGAAGACGGAAAACTGGGAACGCAACTCTTTACAGTGCAATTCCTTTCTTATTTCATAACGCAATCTTCCCGACTCCTTATCTCCCGACGAACATATCTCGCCCCCGCTCTCGGGGAAAATCATCCAATATAAAATCGGTTTAATTTGCGCTTTTCGCACTCAATGGGATGGAATAATATCAGGCAATTTGGTTACCGCTGCAATAAATATGGCGGGCCGCGCTGTAATTGTAACGCGAGCAATTCGCGCCTCGTAACGACCGCGGCGAGCAAACTTCGCCAGTTT
This sequence comes from Phocides pigmalion okeechobee, assembly GCA_018251015.1. Taxonomy (NCBI): domain Eukaryota; kingdom Metazoa; phylum Arthropoda; class Insecta; order Lepidoptera; family Hesperiidae; genus Phocides; species Phocides pigmalion. The sequence continues at coordinate 20,494 of DWON01000614.1, forward strand.
GTAAGCACGATGGCCGACCCGGGGGCAGCGATGGCGGCGGTTGATTGTGGCAACGCACTGACGCATTCACGGCTGCTTGAACTTATTTCTGCATCTGCCTATATCTATATCTGTATCTGTTTATGTAGACACAAAAATATAGGGGCAGAGAAGTTGAACAGATGTAGATAGATACTGTTAAAAATAATGCCAGATATTGAAGAAAAATTAAACAATACTAATTATCTATATATCATATTATTATAATCTTTCTTAGTTTATATTTATGAAATAAGTTCATTTTAAATGTGACGTTTAACATGTAATATCATCATTGTTAATTTGATACTTTCATTAGAATATACGAGTACATACATGTAATAACTACAAATAATGGATTGTCGAATAATGTTATTTTTTTATATTTTGCATCGTGTGCTTTGTAATTATACTTCTGAATAAGTAAATCAAAAATGAACCAATGAAATCTATATTCAATTATACGAACCTAAAGGAAATATTACCTTGATAAGCATATTGTGCAGAATTATCGTTTGTTTCAATACCTGTATGTAATAATGTTTACCTGCTCGTAAATAATTAAAAATGCAATTCTATACGCTTCTCCGAACACATCATGTTATAAACACGCTGAGAGAAACAAAATAGCACAACATGGTAGCGACCATAAAATTTTACACAATCCAACCGCATACTAAACATGTTTTTGTTCCAGGAAAAAGCTGTTTTAAAATCATATAACTGCGCCGTAAAATTCTAATCACAGATATACATAAACAAAAAGAGATCCTGTGAGTTAATAAGACTAACATAAGCTTTTTTTTTCCTTATAAAAGCTTAAACAATCCTACCGGACTGCTTTTATCAAATGAAAACCCAGATTCGCACAAAAGTAATTATGCGCTACACTTCTTTGTTCAACGTAATAGAATAACGAAATGTCATTTTCTTTCGGCCTGACCCTTCCGCGGTTCATGCGGAGAATGCAAAGTTCCTGAAATTAGACTGAATAAACCTGAGTTGTAATTAAAACCGCGTACCGGGGAATGAGGATACTAGCCGCCCATCTTTCTTGCCTGGCCTACGAATTAAACACCGAATTGCTTTAGTAATTCGAAATATATATTCTTGGACGATCTTGGTTTAATGTAAATCACATTAATTGTACCGATATTCGGTGCTTTGGTCCCTAATCCCCATTTAATGTTCGTTCTTTTCGTTTTTCTTCGCAACCGTTAACCTTGAATATGTGAGCGGATCGTATCTACGTGTAAGTAATGGTTTAATTTTCCCAAACAGAATAAATTGTTAATTAAAAGACTAACAAATTAATTAATAAACATTGTTCAACCCTAAATGCATAAAGTTGCTCCGTTAACACACGAAACATGGTTTCAATAGTAATTAAGGTTAATTTTTTATTAAAACTATATTGAAAAGGCGAATCAAATTGTATTGTTATACTTCATTTGAAACAAGTCATTTTTTTTAATATCTATCAAAAATATATCGTGTTATTAATTTTTATTATTAATATCAAAGATAAATTTATTTCAGCTTATGTGTATAAATTATTTATAACTATATATACACTATTTTTAACAGAAACGTCTACAAAACAGTCGATAATAGATAAGAACATAATAAAAAACAAAACAGTAAGAAGTAAAGAAAAATATATTATACTATTGCAATGGAAAAAGTACCAATTAATCATTAATTTGATTATACATCTAATCGTTTGAAGTCCGATCGCAAACTAAAAGTATATAAATACCTAGACACAATTTTATTAGTGAACTAATAAATAATAACCGTTTAAAGACGATACTAATATTGTACTAAATTATATTTTCACATGACTAAAACTTGAATAGTAATGATTGTGTACTTACCTAGTAAATTTCATCAAAATTTGCAAATATTTGCTATGACTAAATATAATAATATTAAAGTAAAGCAAATAAATATACTGAACTTATTAAAAGTTAAATTAATGTATACAAAATTTCGTTTTTGTACGTGATTTATTACGTAATTTAACGAACTTATAATCTTCATCTTAGTAGCAACGAAATGAAACCTCTAACTATCTTTTACCAACAGTAGTGCACTTTCTATAAGTAAATTGATAAGATCCTCGTCTGTATTCACTAACTCCTTAACGCTTCTGTTAATGTAATTTGGGAAAATAACATTCTTTTATACATTGTATGTGTCCATAAAATTACTTTTAAGTGTCTTGTTAATATTCTAGTTATATCGACGTAGAGTTGATACAGTCGGGCGAGACGACAATCAAGCGACGCAACAGTTAAACTAGGAACAGCGCTCGACCACTTCCGCCAGCCTCTAACCAAACTCAAACTCTCCTCAATTGCTCTAGTGAAGGCTGTAGTTTGCATATCGATATAATAATATATTTAGTGGAAACTTTTTGTTCTTGAGAACTCTGGTTCAATGGGGAATCCATAGTGAAGTAATTGCTGTTTTGGTCGGTAAGGTATAGTTTCCGAATACACTTTATTCCTTATTAGTGTCCTCATTGATCGAGACGACCACATCCTGAGGAGTAGCAATGCATTTATGTACGATTGTTTGCTTATAGATGTAGATGTAGATGCACATGAATAGTATCTACTATTTTGCCTACTCCTCTAATATATAATAAAAAAGCTATGAGACAGAATAGAAAAAGTAAAATAAAGTTAATAATGACCTTGAGCTGTCACGTGATATGACTTGAAAGGTGTTCACTAGTGACACGTATCTGCTACGCTATTACACTACAATCCGTTTCTTGTTTTAATATCAGTCTTTAAGATAGATTTTTTCAGTGTAACAATTCAAAGGTAATCACAACTAATGTATGGATTTTAATAATACTTTCAATGTTAGAATATCTATTAATAAATATTACAAATTATTTTTCAAATTCTTTATTACGATGTAGACTTCATTGGTTTATAAGTACACTCATTTTCAAAAATAATCTTAAGATTCTCGAAGTAAGACCAATTTAAAGTAGTTATAATGTAATCTAATACAGATATGTATAGTAGTCTTTAACATATTTAGCAAATTTCATTCTTACAAAACCATATACGTAAAACACTGATTCTAGAATGTTTGTAAAAACCAACCTCAAATACATTTATCGATATTTTCGTTCACAGTTTTCCGCACTAGTTTACACAGCAGCTGATTACTTTAATAACAACCGACGCAAATGTTTGTTACAAATGACTCCTGCACATTGGACCAAGTTTAAGATAACATAATTAAGGGCTACGCCGAAGTACGAGAACAGCCTCAACGATCCTCCATTCCAAACGTCCTTCAGAAACTTTCCTTTGGATTAATTCCAGGATCCCTTAATAAAACCCAGCAGAGAGTTATGTTTTAGAGAAAAAGATTTTAATTGAATTAATTTATTTTAAGGTTACTTACGATAAGATTAAGTTAAAGTAGGACTGGTTTGCGACCACAATATTGAATATAGCGATTAGACCATTCGGCTAACACAAAACATGTAGTTTTCTATAACAATATTTCAAATCTATTACTTTTTCATTCGTAAGAGAAAGGAATAATAATTGATTTAAATTAAACTTTTTAACTAATTAAGAAATCACAAAGACACTTTTTTACCAATTAAGGAAAAAATTGTAAGAAAACCTGCATGCCTAAAAATTCTTAACGTTATATTTATGAATTCTACGAACCTACAACTAACCAGCGTGTCGACCACTGTATAACCCTTCCTATTTAAGAAGAGACTAGTGCCCAGCAATGAGCTGGTAATGTGTTGATAATGATCGTACTATTAATTTTACATGCTTAAATTATTTATATGCAAATAGGATAATCATGCGCTGGAAACTTTTGAGTGGATTGTCGCGTCGCATACTGTTAAGTGAGCAAGTGTTTCAAATATTCAAACGTAAGGACATTTGCGCGATGCAAAATAAGTTACAAAATTGAGTTGTCGTAGAACGGCGGCCGTGTGAACTACTGACTAAACTACATTTGCCAAGTTAGTAACACGGGCAATCGAAAAATAGAAAGTTCCACTCGGAGCCAGGATCGAGACTAACTGTGTAACTGGCATTCTTCACAAAGTTTAGGTGAGAGTTTCTTCTTCAAGAAATTTATTCACTTCAGTTTGTTTTCTCTGATCCTCTTGTTTTACCAACTTCCAATTTGTGAGTATCCGTTGTCATTTATTTATAAATTTTACATGAGATGTCGCGTTATTTTTTGTGTTTGATCGTATTCCTAATATATGCGATAAGGTTGCTTCCGAAAGTTATATAATTCTATCACACTGCAACAATGACTTATATTTATTTGATACTTTTGATTGACGCCGATGGTGATAAAAGGGCTGTTTCTTATCGTATTCAGCGCGAGAATGTGGGCGGTATTCTTGACACAATATCGCATGGATTGTACATATGTATGTATATTGTTTAGATTCAGCTATTATTTAAATATTATAATTCGTTTTAAGTTAATTGTAAATATAAGGATTAACGTAAATATCGGTAAAATGTAAAATGTTTGTTTCATTAAGTTTTCAATGTGAGTACACTCACACTTGTGAAAGTATCTAAATAGAAGCACTCACTGAATACAGCCACACACTAAGATGTGCGCACTTACATTGAATAGAAACCGTCCCACATTTTCTAAGTCCAACGACGAACATGGGGAAAACCTATTGACTCGAGCTCCTTATGTTATGTGTAGAGATGTAGCTATATTCTCTACATGAGTTCCTTTCAAAATAAAAACATGTAACTGATGACGTGAGGTTTTCCAATTTAGCACTCAGGGACAAAATCGTATATGTGACTATATGCGACTTTAGACTCTTGAAACGCCATGAGAAAATATAAAAATGTAAATCGAATAAAAATCTAGCCCTACATGAAAACTTTTTTTTCAGGTTATAATGCATTTCGACATGACTATTTTTAAAATAGTGTGCAGAAGATATTAAAAATAATTTACAAATTTATTTAAAAAGTGACAAACTCATGTGTACCGCCCATGTATATCTATAATCAACTCCAAATACTAATTAATGAAAATATAATCATTTAAAATTCAAAATGATTAATACGAATCTACATATGTATATGTATATTGGAAACATTAAAGATGAATCTTGTAAGCCTTGGATTTCAACCTATACCTTTAGTATATGAAAATCAATGTCACGACTTCAACATTCTTGATGCAACGGCTGGTCATGGATGGATACATCCGCGGGGGACCTAGAATATATTCCACCACATTCCAATTTAGATTGGGGGAGACGGATTACTGTGCTCACCATCTTTCTAATGATTCTATTATCCTCTTATATATAAATATTATAAAACTTTAACTAATCGTTGTCTGTACATTACAAATATATTCGTAATGGAGTGCTTTTATATATGCAAGAGAACCCAAAAAACTGTTTCTTCATTCACTCTGTATATCTGTATGGCCGTATATTTGTGCAAGCTAATCTCAGAAATGGCCTATCCGATTTGAATGCAGTTTTCAGAGTTATATTGTGATGGGCTTAACATTTTGTGTTTTTTTAAATTAAATCGGTTAACAAATAAAGAAGTTATTACAATTTATGTAACATGTGAACGAAGTCGCGAGCAAAAGCTCGTAATTATTTATAATAATCTCTATAAAATTTATTTATCAACGAACTGAGTGGCATATTCATCTGTTAAATATTTTCAATTCGCTTGATAAGTCTAAATGACTGCCATTTGTCGGTAACAACCGAAATCAACTGCCAAACGTACTCAAAATTTACTTACAAACGGTCACCCATCCAAATCCTATTTTACTTACTACATCTGATACCAATATTCTTTTAAAGGCTTTTTATACTTAGAAATTGTACTAAAATCAACCGAATAAACGTGTAGAGTTACGTAAAGCGGTCACCGATACAAATCTTGACCGCGGTCTACGTTGCTCATCATTGTCAGTCTTTCGAAATCTTCACAAGCAGCAAATTTTGTCCTACGATGACGTAAATAAAATTAACCCAAGTTTATTATTTTAAGCCACAAGTGCGAAACAATGTTCTATGAAAGGGACAGCAGGGCTGGGCATGTCATAAAAACCTCACGCGTTCCACTGAAGTGATACCCATGTTCTTTTAAAGGCTGCTTACACTCAGAAGTGGTACTTAAGGCAACAGAATAAACCGGTGGAGTTACGTAAACACAGAAATTCCATCCCGTAGACGCCCGGTATACACGCCCGAGGTCATTCAAGTTTCATTACCAATAGCTCCGCCCTCATAACTTATTCAGTTAGGGGCAGGTAACGCGTTTTAACATTCAATTTGCTACCCGAAGAAGCGTTATGTTCCTGTAAACGTCGCGACTACAAATGGCTTACCCGGTATTATGGGTGTTGGACGCAAACGCTATTCATATCTTTATTCCTTAGGAAACTGTACAAACCAAAAACACAACAATGTATCAAATCAAATGTATGACTTTATTAATTTTGATGACGAATTACATAACAAAAACATGGTGAAACTCATCTTTGGTCGACTTCGAAATTATGTTATGTATAAAGCTAATTAGTTACAGTAAAGCCCACAGTAACTACTTAGGATAAAATAGATTGTAGGATTGTTTAAAAATGTTCATACATCAAAAATTTGATGCAAAAATTAATATTGTAAACGTATATAATTCAAAAATTTAATTACAACGCATGTTCATTTTACATTCATCCCCATCTCTTTACAGCTTTACATTTGCATACACAAACGAAAAAGTTTTACGACATATAAACGAACTTCAACTTGCCTCACTGACGGAAATTTACGGACGTGTCGAGTGACTGCCTCTTAACAAGGATTTTCCGGACAACTTACGGCTTACAATACACGGCTCTCAGAACTAAAAACAGTTGTCGACTCATTAACATGGCGTTCATGTAAAGTTGATTAAACTAATCAGGTTTAAATTCACACATATTATTTGTTACGTAGTTACACGTACATTTTAGTAAGTGGTTGCAAGAAACCTCAACCGAAAAAATACTACGGCAACTGTCGTAATACCAAGTGAAGCAATTCATCTGCTTTAGATAGAGAATTGTGGTTACCGGTTAAACCAGGGAAACGGCCATCTTACCCACAACCAATGCAACGCATCTACGTACGACTTCAGGCAGAACTCCTGTTTGAAGATGAAATTAGGTCCATGGCTTGTAGCATTTTTTTAATATCACATCATTTCTGTTGCTTAAATGTTAAAATAAAAAAATAAAAAAATGCTTCTTTAACTTAAAATCAGATAATTGGTCAGACAAAAGAGGTCTAGGGTGTAAAAATAATTATACTTATTGATTATTTAACTTTTTTTATATAAAAGTGTTGCTTATTATATGAAATTCATTTATAAGCTAGGCATGTTATTGTTGCACAATTTGTTGGGGTACAAAAAATATTATGTAATACGATCTAGAAATATAAAATTTTGCACAGCTGTACTTTTTAGAATACATCCCTTGAAAATAAAGATAAGAATAAGAATTTGTATGGAAATCTTTAATTTTTAATATAACTAATAATACGGAAATAATAATTTATGATTTAATTTATCAATAAACTCTATTTTAGCGTGTCTAAGGATTTATCAATTTTAAAATATAATCAAACAATCGGGGTGTTAGACCCGTTGAAATTGCCCATCGAGTACACCATTTCTTTCAAATAATTTTGTAAACAACTTCTACGTGTTTTATTATTCAGAGTGGACTGGCAAATACAAAGCAAAACTATGTAGTTCGCGAGTGACATTGATGGTGGCAGGATATAGAGCCACCAACCCGCATCCTACCCACAGCACTTAGGTAATAAAACCAAGAAAGTAGTTTTAAGTAAGCCCACGACAGCTATTGCGGACCCTTATTACCCGCTACAAAACCCTCCTTATTACAGGAGACAAACAAGTTATTCGTTTCAAATTGAAAACTTTCCACCCCACTAGCTATACTGGGGTTGTGGGCCATAAATTCCCGCCAATTTTGTTTTATTTCGCCATGCAGGCACGGTAATAAAAGTAAGCTGGACGTGAGACCAAGCCTCTAGCCGGGATTACTCTGGCATCGCTATGGATCACTGCAGCCTGTGATATGGTGTCTAAACAAAGGCACCTGACTAACTGGGCCCACTATAATTTACTATTGACCACATTTCGACAAAGGAGACTAATTACGACAACAGTTTGCTATATGATGCATACAAATGGAAATTGGTGCAGACCTAGCGAGTGTTACTGCGTTTAACTGCCTAATTATTAATTACACATTTGACAAACAGTGGCCACGTAAATTGTTTTGGACGTTGCTAAATAACAGAATTGAATAATTAAAAGAAAATCTTTTTTGACATTAGCCGTTGGCTATGATGCCACCAAAAAATTAAATCTATACTTAGTAGGGCTAATAAGTATATTTTTTTCCGTTTGATCGTGCCTTTATCTATCAGATTGATGTTAAAACAGTATTTGTCAACGTTATTTAAGTTTAATAAGACAATTTTAGGCATAACGTTAGCATTCTTAGGAACGGAACAATTACGGTGCAAATTTTAGGTAAGGTAATATACAATATGAGAAATATATAAAATAAACGACGACGAATAACGAAATTTCGAGACTCCTACAAAATACTGAAGAGAGAGTGAGATCACTAGGAATATTAACTAGTTTCATAAAGGTTTTGTTTTTAATTCTTCTGTATACTTTTCTGATTACGTAGAAACTTGAAAAATATTTCGATAAATTAATTTGGCAAAATTGAACATAGGCAACAACTAGACTGAACTTTTTTGACATACAAACCGATTTTTAAAACTGATATTGTCTTAGACAAATACAGCTTAATATGTCCCAAATTATTTTTCCTCAAAAATCCTTCATACACCGATGAGTGGACATCAAAAAAACTTGGACTGTGCGCAAAAAATATAATGTTAAGCTTTCTAAGTCAGGTGTTCGAAGCTGGAGCATCTCCAATCTCATCAGTTCCATTGTTGGCAATAGAAAGAGGCCGCATGTGCGATCTTTGGTGCAGACTCATTGTTCCAGTGTTTCCTATATGGAACGTGTCATGTAAGCACAAGTGTTAGCTCCGTTCGAGTAAACAATGGCTTTCCTTTATTTTGAAGTCTCAACTTTATCTTTCATTGATCTTAACTCAGCATCGTTTTGCGAGAAAAGAAATATTTTCTTATTTCAGTGTTTACGAACGTGGAGAAAACGTAGCTCTAATGAAGTATGTCCGTCCGTTGTGAGAATCGTAAGGTGTCAGGTGAGGAGGTTTTACGGCGACTGGGATAAAATCGCTTCGCTTGAGTAAGTGGTACTCGCCTAGAATGCAACTCAAACAAAATAAACCGAAATATATTTTCTGACAACCTACACAAGAATATGATAAGATAAATCTGTAGACATAGTTCTCTGTACGCTGAAAAAAACAAACAAGGGATACGTAATCGAATTAATAATATTTTTTCGAATTTTAGTCTCTTTGTCTGTCTGCTTGCAAGTCTCTTTACTTGTTTACTTATTTATTTATATCACACGAAGAAAATATACAATACAAATCAGGATGTCGTTTCCAAAAAAAACATTAGACATACTCAATCAGAAGATTTGAAATTCCAATGATTTTGATCCTCCTAATAGAACTCGAAGGAAACCACATATACGAACCAGCGTGAACGAATCCAAATTTATTCCGTTTTCTTGAAACGAAACAATGGCAAGTTTACTGACAGCAACACAAACATTTGCTGTGTCCAACGGTTATGATCCCTCGTTTGAGTATCACGCGAAATTTGGTCCCCTCATAAAAATAAAGGCAAAACAGTATGTTATAAAACGCGCTGCGATGCTTATTAAACCACATATGAGCTAGCTATTTTTTATGATTTTTCTTTAAACATAACTCAAAGGAAACTCATGAGACTGATATACCCAAATTTGTGTATTAAAATCAAAGAAAACAATAATTCAAATGTCTGAGAACTTTCCATGCAATTCCTAAAGGTTTGTAAAGTGTATTAATCCACACTTCACTAGATGACACCACGAATGCACTACGCATTATAGCAGAATATTTTACTGAGAATGAGTTCCATGAGGAACAGGGACCAAACAGGACACTAACGGGTTAACAATGCTGAAAATTATTTAAAGGAAACGTAAAAACAATACAATTTACCCTTACAATTTATAGTCAAAAATAAAAATAAAATACTTAACCTTAAATACTTTATTATAAGGTATTTACAGATCAAATTAATGTCAAAGTGGGACGGTACCACCGCCACCCTCATAACCCGCCGTAAAATAACATGTTCTTCATGTATTGTGTTTCGGTTGGGGAGGTGTGGTT
>DWON01000615.1:0-30923 GCA_018251015.1 Phocides pigmalion okeechobee
TGTGGTTGCCGGATACACATTATTGGAGGCGACCATCTTAGTCCTCAAGAGTAGGAACGGATCCGCGTCCATCCTTAAATAGAACTTCTGTTTTGTTTGAGATTGGAAGTGGTTGTCCATGGCTTTCTCAGTGCTTGTGAAAACCGTTATTTTATTTTATTTTATTTTGAAAGCAAACATTAAGTAATAATTCCACCATGTTGATTTTATAATTATATAAGCTGTTGAAATCATCACCCTTTTTTTGCTTTAACGTAGTCAAGTAAAACTAATCTCAACGCCATGGTGTCAAGAGTAGTAGACAATAACTGGATCCCTATAAGTATACATGTCACATACATGCTGAACTATCATAGGGCGTTTAAAGCCAGCGTATTGATTTTACATTGTATCCTTGACTTTTATTTAGTGTATCGAATGCTAAGATGTATATGGATGAACCAGTGTCTTTTGGAAATTGCTGTTTAGATTATTTTGAACTTTTACGGTGTTAAAATAACAATCTGTTAAGCGACGATGGAGAGGTTTTAGGAATTTTCATCTGTTCATCGCTTTTTGAATGTAACTGTACTTACCCATCACATTTATGCGGCCACGGAAGTGTTTTTGCCAAGTTCATTGCAGATACGTTATAAAAATCAATATTATCTCTTTATATTAGCATTAATACATTTTTGGGGTTATCTATAAATCATTATTTACATACAATAAATGTGAACTATATACTATATTCCAGGCAGCAGAAATTATACAAATTTAAAACAATTTATTTATGTACAGGAACTTGTTAATTTCCTTTTTTCGAATCAAAAAATAATCCCTATAAAGCGGCTGATTTTCGATATCGTTGGCATGTGCTTGTAAAGAGACGTTTATTATAATGAAATCGATGATGAATTATCTCATTATCGGACCACTGCCGACCACAGAAGGGTGAAGCCATAACATCTAATTCCCAACGCGGGTCAAGTACCTATTGAGAGACTTCACACACCTTATAAACGTTATAGAAATCTCCAAAGTTTACATTTTCTAGCGATATTTTTCTTAACGCATAAAGCATAAAATACTTAATAAACATATTTATTGTAGGGCGAGACATAGTTTCTAACAGTACGGCATTCCATGACTTTACAGTTAACTGTAGTGTCATGTTATACGGTATTGCAAGATATTATAATTTTCCCCAAAAAATAGTCTATATCTTTTTTTCCCCTTATGCAATAGTGTCTCAGACTTGTGGCCACTTTTGCAATGACAAGCGTAAAATTTAAAAACAAGAAAATTTACATTGATAAAAAACATAAAGGAACGAAAATTTGGAAAATGACAATGAATGGTCTTTGTTTTTTTAAGATATCGGCTATAAAGTCGATATCTCATTTGCAAAATATAACACAGTTTCCGTTTTCACAAACTTGGCCGTACAAGCGCTCAACATATTCTCTGAATAATAAGGTGTCCCGTAGAGATATTGGAACGAAAATAACATATCAGGGTTTGGACTAATTCGCAAATTTTGCTATTGATATTCGCTTCGAGAGGACTATATAAAGGAAGGTAGGATATGAGGAGCTTCATTCGTTTTTGACTTCACCAAATAGTAAGTTGGTGAACTGAACGCGAGCAAATAATAAGTTACTTATCTGAAAAACGACGGCCGTGGGCACTGTAAATTGTAAGTTACTATTTTTAAACTAAATTTTTAGACATTTTCTCTGTAAAATGTAAAGAATATATAGTGTATTTTGGGAGAGTATGGGGATTTCTAAAACCACAGAATGGACAGGGAAACTAGCTTAGAAGTGATTGGTATTCATGAATTTGTGGTTAGGCGTGCATTCTATAAAAATGTTTCAATTAACGAGTTAATATAATTTTTGTTTAACTATATTGTTTTGGGAAAAATCTGGAATATAGAAAAATATTCAGTATAATTTTTTTACATATTTTTTTACCATAGCACTGAGTGTTGTTATATTTCTTCAAAATTTGTATTTCATTTCATAATGTAGTGAAATGAGCTTAGGCTTTTGTTTTTGTAGATTTGGGTTTGAATACAGGGCATGTTTTTCGTTATTATACGATTATTAGTTGTAGAAACAAAAATCAGGCCACGGAGTCCGTTAATCTGCTACTATCTTCCGTCTCCATAATCAAACGGCTTTAATGGCCATATAATATTGCATTTTCGTCATAAATACGTCGCCAAATTTCACAATGGTAGAAAAATTTGGAAATGCGTCAAATTTATCTGTATATTCGATTACATAGTAAAAACACATGGTGTTTAAAACTTACGGCACAAGAAGTTTCTGATATACTTAAGATTAAAGGCACATAAAGATTTTGCCATAACTATTTTCAATTACATGTGTTCTCGAAACGTGTCTATTTAAATATAGCTTACACAACCTAGTCAAGAAAATGATCTGTTTCCTTTCATTGAGAGTGGTGTTTATTTGAACAAACAAATTGCGCATTTATTAAAATTCCAACAGTATTTTAGGTAAGGTAAGATTTCAAATAAAATAAGTAATTACCTACCTAATATTAAATTTTCTTCCACATTATATTTAATAATTATAAGTAAATTGAGCTTCTATTCAAGACTCTACCAGTGCATGCCCCTTATTAAATGTTACAACCCTCGCTTCTATTAATATTTCTGCAATGTTTACATGGTTACTACATAGCATACCTTTAGTCATTTTACATCTGTAGTAAAGTTGACGAAATTTTAAATATTACTCCTATCAATACAACATTAAAAAAAATGAAACATTAAAAAAAATGAATTTTAATGTCATCGAATTTAAATAAGAATGTTTTATTGTAGACGGACAAAACAACCTTATTTTTAAGTAAAGATGTTTAGATAATATCTTATTGCGATAAATGTTATCCTGTTTGTTAGATCTTTTAGAACGTTTGCTGACATTGTAAAACAAATATTACATGATAATATTTTTCAATTGTAAACTATGAGACATGTTATAAAACGTAAATAGATGACATACCTTGGAATTATACGTATTGATCTTATTAGTAATAGATGCCGCAGCATATCTTCAAATCACAACTTTAGAATGATAAAGACCTAAGGACGAAATTCCAGTTTTGGATAAAGTATAGTAAAGTAGCGCATATAAAAATATAGTAAAAAATGTTAATATTCATGGGCACTTCTTGAATATGTACACAGTTAAATTGTTATATAATGCACGGTATATAGGTACCCACGTATATGCTAATTTTAAAAATCTAATAATTCTAAATCAGACCCCTATTTAAACTACCTTTTTTAATTTTCGAAAAAGGTTTCTGTCAGTCTAAAGGTATGGACTATCAAAATCTTTTTATAGCTACACGTATCTATTCATTGATGTAGGTAAAGCTGTTACAGCGTTATCAGTAATCAAAGATATGAGTATGTATGAAGCATAATAAAGCGTTTATATTCCCATGTATACTTATTTAGACTTTGTAAATGTTATCAGATGTGTATTGCAATGCAGTGTTAATTGTTATTATAATTATAAATAAATAATCATATTTAAAAACAATATCTTTTAATCTGCAATAGACTCTACTGAAACTTAGAATTACACACTACATCAATACTTCTTAACTTAAAGCTGTACAATCGGAAAATGTAAGCAGAACATTGGCTAATGGTGGCTATCGACTGCCCGCCATAGATTTGAGTCTGACTTTGAGCACATGTCTAAGCAAGAGTGCTTTGTTATAAGGGCGGATGTGAATAGTTTAAAATGTACAAAGATGAACTACTATTTCCCGAAACTTTACGTAGATAAAAAGGCAAAATTCCAAATGTCTATCTCAGTCAATTTAAAATAACATTTATACCTATAAAAACGAATCATCCCCTATTTTGCCCTCGTATATTGGTATAAAGAAGATGTAGTACTTAGACATTTTTAATAGTCATATCGTTTAAACATAGATTCAAAGATGTTTACTCCCATTGGGCAATGCTTTTTTTTTACTTCCAGTCTTAGAGGATCACAACAGTACTTAAAACAATAGTTGTATTGTAGAATTCTGCGTGCGTTTCTTGCGTATTAATCTCAGAAACGGCTAAACCGATTTCTGTGCAGTTTTTATTAATGTATCCCATTAAATTTACTGCAATACTTTAATGAAATTTCAATAAACATTTCGTTTCATTTCAATCAGTCTATAAATAAAAAAGTAATGTGAATTTAAAAGTTGCTGGTGAGTATTTAAGTCTTAAACAGGCACGATTTTCGCTGGTGACTACATGCGTACGTCATAGCGGCTACCAATCCTATTTACCATATCCGAATCAGTTTAACTTTTAGAATCCACATAGGCTAGAGAGGTATACGTGTGGCGTACCCACCAGCGGTCACACATACAACTTTTAATCGCACCCGACTTTATTTAACTTTGCTAAAATATTAAACTGAATATGTCTATACCCTCATAGTTAAATGTATTAAATTCGATTTGAATAAACATTATGCCTCACAGTATTCCAATATAACTTAAGCACTTAACTCCATTCGTGCATCGGAGCTGATACACAGACACTTTTTATATAATATATAAATTTAGTATGTTGTATTGATAAATAAATATTTTTCTAAAATATTAATAGAACCTTTTTGATTTAATTCCTTACTATATAAAATAAAAAATAATTTTTTATTTCAAATTACAAAGTGTAATAAAAAAACGTATGGAATAAATAATGTGGTTTTGTCACGTGCTAATAATTTTAGGAAACTTTGTACTTTGTTTCCCGGCGGCTATACGCGAAAAATTGTGTACAGAGAAGCATTACTGTAAATTATATTATTAATTAATAATTAGTCCTTTGCATCGTTCACCTCCTTATCTCTTTTCTGGTGAATCAAAGATAGACAAGAACGTAAAAACTTCTTTGCTATTAGAAAATCGTGAAAAACCTACATATTGAACCCCAAGTAAACTAAGCCAATAAATAAAATAATAAGGCTTAACTGAAACAAACTGAACTCAAAAACGGACTGCCTACTTGCTTTACTAATTATATGTTCATACATAATTTGCGTTTAAAATTAAATAATAATTAGTAATTACTGGACGTATCTAAATAAAATGACAACACCATTCTGACTTGACACTGACAATCCTTATTTATTTTAATCTGTGACAAATCTCTCACGCGAAGTTACAAAGTACCTATTTATCAACCGGAGAGCTATATTTTACAATAATACATTGAATTTCTATTGTATTTGGCTGATAGACTTTAAAATAGGAGCGCCATCGAATATTCGTGTTTAGGTATTCAAATATTAATGAAGCTTGCGAAAATGTCCCATCTTCCTTTTAGAATACCTCAATGGCCGTGTCGCACTGGTGTCAATAGCAAGTGTTTGCCTGTGGCGGAACAATAAATTGAAATGTTTCGATCCAAGAATGTCATTATGGACAATTTTCAATGGAAGAAATGGTTTATAATCCTCATAATAACTGTATACCGAAAGCTGGATCCTGTTGAAGGTAAGTTTGCGAAATAATAGCGTTTGATTATGCATAAATAACATTTAGCCCTTACACTCCAGTTATCACTAGGTTTGAAAATATACTTGCGCACTTTAGTAAGTTCTCATAATTTGGTAGGCAAATAAAATAGCTACCTGCCTATCTACTTGCTTGAATACATAATGAATTGCCTCAAACAAGACTGCAGTTATTTACATATCTGTACTTTGTTTATCTTTGAGTTTCTACAGGGAGGACAACAGGTCCTTTATAAGTTGGGGCAATAGAACTATTTTTTATCACAAATTATATTTGTCTATCAAAAACCCCATATATTCAAATAATACATACACCATTTTTAATATTTTGCTCTTTATTATATATCTACATCCATATAAGTATCTGTTATCATTTTAGCATAGATTATTGTTTCATTGCTTTAGTCTCAATATGCAAGATAAAACACATAAATTTTCTTCTATATCTCCTCTTCAACTTCTGCATAAAATCTAAATGTAACTTTTACATCTATAGCGAAATTGCAGTTTTATTATATATATCAATACTTTCTTAATAAAAGAAAGGAATAGGAATGAAAATATTTTTTCAATATTTCCTTTGTTTATGCAAACTTATGTTTAGGAAAGAATACTTTGAAAGTTTCTTTTTTATTTGCTACAAAAACATATACATTTACATCTGCTACAAAAATACATTAAATAGAACTTAGTATAGTTGAATCACTATTATAGCATACATAATTTTATAATTTGTCAATTTTGATACTATCAACTGAATGGACAATAATTTTGGCTTATGGAAAATTTATCACGGATTATATTAATTTTAGTTTGAGAATAATAATGTTCTTTTTAATCTATTTAAAGAAACATGACTTACATGTTCTCATTGTACCTTTTATTATCAGGCATTTTTCATTTAATGAACCATTTTGGTCTTTAGTTGTTGTACGGCAAGTATTTATAATCTCTAGTATAGTGTCTAGTTATTTAACTTCATACTAACTACTCAATATTCTATGAGATAAATAAAAAAATACAGACATGTTTTTATTATTTGCATCAACAGATTATATAGTGTTATCTGTGTAGTTGAACTTACTACGTAATGCATTATCTTGGTACACTTTATTCAATTTGTTTGAGCCATTTCTGAGATATCAATTTTGCATTAATGAAACAAGATGCTCTCTAACATCTTACATTTGATTCTTTTAACTTATAATATTTGTTTTCAATCATTGTGATAATAATACTGCAAATATTGTATTTAGTACCTTTGTACCTTCTGCAAGGCATACCGGTTTAAGAAGCTAGTCTGTGGTTTTAATTTTCATCAGGCCACATATTTAAATTATGAGTCTTTGTATGAGTTTTTGACATCTATAACACTGGGAATCCAAGAGTTATGAATGAATGCAAGGTCTATGAGTGTAGAAAGCTGTATCTGTATATTATTGCAACAAATTCTTTATATTCCTTTGTTTTAGGTCTAAAATGTTACTGTAACAGTGTGAGCCCAAGTTGCCCTAATTCAACATGTGAGGCCGATGGATACTGTTTAGCTTCTTCAGTAAAAGACAATGGAATACAAAAGTACACATACCAGTGAGTATAATTGCAATTATTGGCCTAACTTCCGTTGTTGCAAAATTGTAGTGGACTATTTATATGCTATACACATTTAAAATTTATAGGATTAGAAATGCCTGGCTGTACCTTCTACAAACAGCTGAAATCATATATTTTTATTAACATAAACATCACTCTCATTATTATTTATATTACAAACGATACATGGTGCTTTGGTTATGTTGGTCTGTATGGATCTAGTGGTTTTCACAGTTTGTAAAATGCACAGTGCAGATAAATAATATTATTGCAATCTTTCAGAGGTACATATTTTTATATAGACTAAATGTGTCTTCTTTAATTTAATAATTCACTACTATATAGTGCAGTGTAATATAAAATCTGTAATTGGCAAATTTTCAACACAATACTACCAATGATAATTTTGTTGGTACAGTTTTTAACCAATTTTTGTCAAATTATTGACTTGTATAGCGAGGTGGCCTTAAGCTGTTTGCAAAAGACTGAATTCCCTCCCGAGTATCCAATGAAATGCAGAGATCCAAGAAATTATTGCTGTTCAAAAGATTTCTGCAATTCTGATGAGGTTTATCGAGCAAAAATCAGTCAATCCTCAACCAAGGGTAAGAAGTTCTACACACTTGTGGGCGTGTGATGTCTTCTCTGATGATGCAAATTTTGAGTTTGTTTGATGTAATATTAGAATCATAATTGTCTTGCCATCTATTACATATAAGTTTTGTGTTGAGATGCCAATCCTCTAACAATATCGCTTCTGATTAGTGATTTGAATATGTACCTACTAAGCGAGACAAATAAGTTCGACCTGCTGGTCATATAATTAGTATGGTTTGAATGATGTGCCGTTAACTTAACAAACACTATTTTCTGAGTGTGCATTGGTTTTGCTTAACATACTAAACATAATGTATGGTGGTTCCACTTGCGGCGCAGCTGTATCGAGCTCCAATCACTGATACCCATCGAGCATCCCTTCAAGTGCTCCACAACAAAAACTAGAAATGAGTCGGTGAATATAGAATGTTGTAATACACGTGACATGTGCAATCAAGATCTGCGGCTGGAGATACAAACGAAGCCGACAGGTAGGACAGATGTGGAGGTAGTGCCATCGATGTGCCCCTAACTAGTGCACTATAGCTTGCTGCCACTGGACGCCCAATAATACTTGGACTGGCGACGGCTCCGTTAGAGCTTTGGTACTTAGTGCGAAAATGCATGGCTAATTGATTTTATTTTCTTGTTTCTTTTTTTGTTCTAATATTACTAAGTTTTCTTTCTCTAGACCGGCATTGATCACCGTTTATCGCGAAAAATATTGTTTTTATATACTAATGTACATAATCCTTCGAAGGTATAGATGTTGGGACAAGGTGTCTATATTTCCTCCTGGAGATATACCCATATGGTGCCGCAAGTCCGAAAATTTCTCACCTATGTATTGCTGCTCGGACAAGGACTACTGTAATCGAGCCTACGTTCCAGGTATAAACTTACAAGTCATGAGGAATGTATCGTCAGGGCGTCGATCTGGGCAGCTTTGTATTGTGATGTCCTCGTCAAGCATAATGTCCTCCATAATCAAAGTGACTCAAAGAACATTATGTATCATGTTTCATTCCGGCACAGTTATTATATATGTATTAACATATCAGTTAAACAAATATTATGAACAGCATGGGGATGAGATATTTAAAGTTGGGGCGTTCCCTGTCTCAGATTTTATCTTCGAAGTCGTGAATTACTTTAGTACTTTAGGATTTAAATTATTAGGGACGACGATGGTTTCCATTCCACTTTATCGTTAATTCGATTATGAAATCGTATAGTTATTACCTTTTTGCAAAGACGGCAGTTTGTATTATAGGCATTCTTACTTCGGATACTCAATTGAAACACATTTGTGTGTTAATTGGCGTTAGTCATTTACACATAAATGTAATATTGTAGCAGTAAGAGGGGAATGTCAGCATCATGAAGCAGATTGTTTGAAATCATTTTACACATTCTATGAAATGTATAAGTTACATTTTACCAGGGGACCGTTAATAACGTAAGTGATCATAAGCCGGTTGTTTTCTTATTTAAGCATGCCTATTCTTTTTTACT
Source organism: Phocides pigmalion okeechobee (assembly GCA_018251015.1). Lineage (NCBI taxonomy): Eukaryota > Metazoa > Arthropoda > Insecta > Lepidoptera > Hesperiidae > Phocides > Phocides pigmalion. Next base: position 9,261 of record DWON01000615.1, read on the forward strand.
AATACTTATACCATAGAAACTGTTTTATCATTACTTTTTAATCAACAAACATAACAACGAGCTTTGTAATTAACCAAATAACATTAATAGACTCTTAAAGGTATGATTGCTTATTGCTCCAAAATTGATGGTTTCGCGCTATATCGGTAAAATGCTCAGGAATATTCATTTGTGGATGGTAAAAAATTTCATCACGAATGGCCAGACCTATGGATAGACTGTACGTGTATGAAAAACCCATCTACATACCGGGTTAATTGGTCAACCAAATAATTGTATTCACATTTTTACGCGGTCATGTTGATTTGTGCATGTATCGCATTGTGTGTTTGTGTATGTAAATTAGTTTTATTGTAGACAGAAAAGAAATTACATTTCAATTTGTGTCTTTATAGGCCCCGTATGTATTTGAAGTTTTGAGCAAAGTAGTAAACAAGTAAATGTATTGTTATGTGTTAATTGCCTTTTATGTTTTTATACGTAAAACGCTTTATTATATACGCAGTGTTTCAACATATTTTTATCATTGCCTTAGATGTGCTAGAGATTTTATTGTAAAAATGTACAATTGTTACAATTTTAAAAGTGTGGACTCAATCGCGGAGGTTGAAGCAGCGGTATTCTATATTCCAGGTCGGAATTGTTTTATTTTCTGATAATTCCTAAAACACAATTTAATAAAATAAAATATTCAATTTGTTTTATTTTTGGTGTTTTACGGCTTATTCTTAGTTAAGGGTAAAGTTACGTGAAAATAAGGCTGAATAACATGGAGTAATCTGGAATTTAAATTTGTAACCTTTACCTTCTCTCACGTGTCGTGCTTATTCAACCTCGGAGATGTATTTGTATGCAAAATGTTTATTTATTCGCTGTATCCTGGCTGTATCTAGATGTCGCAATGTTTATGCAACCTTCCGTGTCAGGTATACTGTTGACGTCACCGTAAGAAAATTGAATTCTGAAAGATCTTAGTTTTCAGTCCGTTTTCATAAACATGTAAAATATATATAAAAGGCGACCACACTTTTAATATTATAACATCTTAATTGCCATTTAGCACCTGTTACAATTAAGAGGCAAAGTAGAGAATATTTTGTATTTAGTCTTCATGCTGTATAGACATATTTCAAATGAATTTTATATTATAGTGTCAGTTTAATATGCAACAAAAAGGTACTTCATATTTTTGGATCAAAAACAAATGGGATCAGGTGTTAATTAACCAAATTTTGAACTTAAGAATCGAATCCGTCAGCGACCGCGTGGCAAGTGGTGCCATGGATTATGGGGCTCATGGTGCTCGGGGTTTGTGCCGCGATAAGCTTTTGGTGGGCGAAACGCGTCCGCAAGCTCCCCAAGCGGGAGCGGCCGCTCTTCCCCAACGAGGACTCTGTCTGCGAAACCAGGAACCCCATGCTCACCACCACCACCATACGGGACATGATCGAGTTGACTACATCCGGATCTGGCTCCGGTGAGCTCAATGCATTATTTAACACAGTTAATACAACGATTTTATTTTGCTCTAGTTTAATTAATTGTGATGATCTCGACACTATACAATAGAAAATATTTATCTCCCCTTTTAACTTAAGTAGATGAAATTGTATTTTATACGTAAGTATTTATTTAATAATAAGAGTCTAATTTATGTCTACTATTAGGTAAGTGTATTTTGTCCGTGGATTTGATGGTTGACTAACGTATCTGAAATAGAACCGCCAAAAGAGAATTAATCCTAAAATTACTAGACGAAGTGATAATGCATGCACCGATTTCATTTGAACTATCAAAGTGACTTCATATTTCCCATTCTTCTAGTTTCATGTTTCTTGTTTAAACACCGCGCGCTAGGTACTGTTGGCTGCTCATTGCTTATAGAATGTAGTAATAAGGAAGTATATTTCCTGCTTGCCGAGACACTCGTAACTATTAGCGTGTCTTGTGTAACTTTAAGATTTAATAAATGAATGAATTTGTACTGCACAGGTCTTCCGCTGTTAGTGCAACGTTCCATCGCTCGACAGATCCAGCTCGTAGACATAATAGGCAAGGGTCGTTTCGGGGAGGTATGGCGCGGCCGCTGGCGGGGAGAGAATGTTGCCGTTAAGATATTCTCGTCCAGGGAAGAATGTTCATGGTTTCGAGAGGCTGAGATTTATCAAACGGTCATGTTGCGCCATGAAAACATTTTGGGATTTATCGCTGCAGATAATAAAGGTGCGTTCAGTATTTCAGTATTATGTTCGTCGTTTTGTCTGCAATATGTCAGATAGCTAATGAGTATTGGGAATCCCCTCACTAATCTATGAGGAGTTGATTTAAATTGATGGAAGATCTTAATATGTATAAAAGTCCCCGTCGGCTTAGATTGTCATCAAGTCGAGCCGATTTAGAATAATGACTCATCGCTGGATAGAGTTGCAATGCATTATTTGAAATATGATTAAATTTAATTTCATTATGATACTCCTTTTTAACATGTTTAATGCTGCATTGTATTCAGCTGAAGTTTATTTTGGGAGATTAGAAAAGGAACCGTGCTACCTCCTGGTCTTGTATAGCGGATATACCCCATGGTCATCCACATTTAAACTCAAACCGAAATGAAGCTCTATCAGATGTCGTACGTAAATGCATTACTACTTCTGAAGACTAAACTAGTTGCCACGCTCTATGAGTATCAGGAAACCAACATTCTCCGATCGAAACACTAATAAAGCTTGGTAGAGTTAATTACTGTCCCGTCTTTCGTATAGTTTTTAAAACATCTATAGCATCTCTGGTGAAACTAAATGGCAGCGGATAGATAGCAACAGGGATCTTTTAACTTTTTAACTTACGCTCCAATATATATTATTATATTATATATTATTATAGTATATTTAGCCATTACCCATCCAACTACTGACTGCGTTTCTCGTTAGTTAAATTTGTCCGTGTCCGTACTATTTACCGTGTACACGAGACACGGTATAAGACATTTGCGTATAAATATAACATTTGCGTATAAAAACAATTACAACGAAATTCTAAACTCAATATTTAATCGTTTGTCTGATCGGGAATCGAAACCCGGACTCTTTGCGTGTCAAACAAGTTTATTGCTACTGCCCCGTGCATCGTGAAAGTTGCCATCTCGGATTACATTGTTCATTGAAACTAATAACATGCGCCAATTAAGTTGAGACAATGTTCAGAGCGAGTTATATGGAATGATTCTGTAATTGCTACAGATAACGGAACTTGGACGCAGTTGTGGCTGATAACGGATTACCACGAGAACGGTTCCCTGTTCGATTTTCTCACTGCACGCACTATTGACTCTAACACCCTCGTCAAGATGGCTTTGTCGATAGCCACGGGGTTGGCGCATCTGCACATGGACATTGTTGGCACAAAAGGTAAGCAGGTCTTAGTACCAGCGGAGATATAGTATACTTGTATGTAACTTTCAGTTCACCTGATGGTAAGTGGTCTAATGAACATCTGTAATTAACTTCGATCTGCAATCTAAAATCGACTTTGAAGTCGATTATAACACCTGTCTACCAATATGCTAGTGAACTTCACGTTAGAAATGTTTGTGGCGGTGGTACCTTCAAAGTTGAGTCTTATAGTTTCTACCACCGTAAACCTTCATTATGGCCATTGCTAGCCATAATGAAGGTTTACGGTGGTAGTAGTGTAGTAGTAGGTGGTACGGATCAGTGTTATCATTAACAGTGAAGGACAATATTGCAATGAAACTAAATTGACTCGTTCTCTTTAAGGATGCAATAGTTGCAAAAAAATCACTTGTCTAGTATGGTTGGAAAGTATGACTTTTCACCTAACATCACTCTGACAGAGGAATGTATAAGTAAGATTCACGATTTTTAACATCGAAATACAGTAATTTTAACTATTAAAGAAATGAATGAAGTTTCAATGGATTCTCTACATAATACGGAGATCAGAACTTAACACAGACGACTAGTTTTGATCGTTCCAATAATAGTCGGCACAATGAGGATATGCTTTAATAATTAAGCAACGAAATCGTCCCACGAAAGTTTGGTAACACTAAAATCAGAGCAAGTGTCAGACTCTTGTCGGGGGAGAAAATGAGAGAGATATTATGGTTTATTATATTTTTGGCAGTAGAAACAATAAAAAGTAAATTCTATAGTTTTGCTACTATCTAACAGTGAAATGTTTCAGGTACTGTTCCTATATGTATTACTCTTTCAGCGAAGGAAATGATTGATTGATAGTTTGAGTAAACTTTACTTGCTTCTATTAAACCTAAATCTTTTAGTTACTTGATCTACATACATATATGCTGCCTGTTTCTATTTTCAGCGCACGGCAAACCCCATTTTTCAAAAACAATGAATTATTGAACGATACAGTTGTTTGTCATAAGTGGAAAAATACAGCGTTCTAAAAAAACATAGCCCTGCCTACTTCAACCGTGCTCCACTTTACATATAACATTGTTGAAAATCGCAGACATTCAAATGTGTTCAGTATAATTTGCATGTATCTACGGGTTTTTTTTTGTCGTTGCTTTTGTATTTGAAAACGCTAGCAGTTCACGGTCAAATTCGCCGTACCCAAGCTTGCATGTACGCGTTTGAATAAATACATGCAAATATGATGTTCTGGAATGGTACCATACCTATCGCGATGTTATAAAAAGTCGGGTTGACGTAAGGCGGTTTCTGTTCGGTTGCAGGCAAGCCTGCGATAGCGCACCGCGACCTGAAGTCCAAGAACATTCTGGTGAAGAGCAACCTGACATGCGTCATCGGGGACCTCGGCTTGGCTGTCCGCCATAACGTGTCCAGCGACTCAGTTGACGTACCCTCCAATCACCGTGTTGGCACCAAACGCTACATGGCTCCAGAGGTATTAACAATCCGTCTTCTTTGTTTATTCTACGTTCAACTATTACCCAAAATTCCTGTTGCAATATTTAATTGATCCTCTGTAATTATTCTATGTCGGTACCAAGAATTTCATGTCAACAAATATAGTTACCTTCATCTGCTGTTTTTCCTACTTCAGCACCAGGCGTTCCATTACTTTTAATGTTCTCACAATATTCCTGTATTTTATTATCTTTATTTTGCGTAATTATCTAATGAGTCTTGAGGTAATCACTTTTATCTTCCATATATGTATATTTATTCTTTGTTAATATCAATCCTTAAGTGGATCTTAAGTTATTCTCATTTATCTTCTATTTTTATTTTGCTTTTGACACCTGACATAAGTCTTAGTAGATACTTAATTCATCTTTTACGTTTACTTTGCATTGACACCGATCTGTGACTGGGTCTTCACGGGTTCGCGCTCCTCATTTTTATTTAGTTTGATTTACCATACAGCCCTTCGTGGTATTTGAGTTAATCAAATTCATCTTTCATATTTATTCTGCGTTGACACCAATCTCTGACTTGCATGAAATATTCACGTTCCTCACCTGTATATTCAGTTTATATTAGCATCATATGTCACGAAATTTCAAAAATCCCTTCTGATAGCTCTTGTACCTATCGCAAAAACTGCCGTACAGACTTTCGCGCTTCTACATATATACATAATTTAAAATATGCGATATCCGTTGGTCAGGTTTAAAGATCCATAACGTTATTAATTATCTTTTTTAAGGTTTCAGTATGTATCTAGTAAAAATGTACGTGAATTAAAAAGAGGTGATGCCAAAAAATTTAAATAGAAATGTATGAATAAATTAAATTGAAGTTTGTTTTATTTTAATATATGTACTGTAAGTAACTTAAAATCTGATTTTAATGGTATTCTTGGATTCTGCTGCCATCCTCTAATAGGGCAGGAATTAAATATTAGGGCGGTGATAGTGCATTTCCTTACAAAGACTGTCACTAAAACACAAATATGTGGCATGTTTTAACTACTTTTCAGTTATATTTATTCTATTTACGTCGTAAGTACGAGTACGAAATGAACATCTTATGTTCTTGATGGTAAGTGGTATTTGCCGCCCATGGACATCTGTAGTCAAACCCCATGAAAAGGAAACGTAACAACGATGATGTGTCTTTAGAAGATAAAGACTTTCCAAGCTGCGTACAAAACTGCTACTATTGCCGTATTTATGTACGTCAGTGCAACAAGACTGGAGGGGATATTAAGTCTGTGTATTCGTAGATGATACACCGATGCTAAAAAATGCAATATGTCAAGGAATTGCCGGTGCATCTACAATTTATAGAATACAGCTCCAATGTAGTGCCGCCTTCGCGACGCTGACCCGATTTAATACATGAACGCCGCAGTCAAAGGGTTAAGTTGGTTGTCACGTGATCTTAAGTTGTCGCTGCGGCCCACACTGACATGACTTCTGAGGGTTAAGATGTTCCTAGCACATCTCCAACCTAAATACGGGTATGTCTCATGACGGATTACGAAAACCGTTGTAGTACCCGGAGAAGTGGAGTTAGACTTATGAGCCAATTTTCAGTTGCCTACCTAATTAAGGCGAAATAAATGTATTAAAAGCTATTTTGGTATGTCGACGTTCGGTCCGTTTACACGATTGAACGTGTATTCGGTCGAACTGGTGGCAGTTGTTTTACCAACGTTCAGTTACATCAGTAATCAGGGCGGAAGGAACACACTAAAATATCTATTGTCGTCTCTCAAGGTGTTGGATGATAGTATGGACGAGAGACAGTTCGATCCGTACAAGCGTTCGGACGTGTACTCGTTCGGACTGGTGTTGTGGGAGATAGCAAGGCGGTGCGGGGTCATGCCAGATGACTATCAGCCGCCGTACTACGACTGCGTGCCTCCGGACCCCGCGCTGGATGACATGCGGCGGGTGGTGTGCATCGAGAAACGCCGCCCCAACGTCCCCAACAGATGGCATTCCGACTCGGTGAGTGAGGTTTCTTATAGAAATAGATATCGTATGAATTCAGCAGTGGAGGACATGCGGCATGCTGTATATAACAAGAAAGAAGAAGAAAGAAATACCGCCCCAACGTCCCCACACATGGTATTGAAAATCGATGGGTAATTTTATTTAAAAAAGTAACTCGTCAACGTCGTTCAGGTGTGCTCCAATTTTTTCAGATTTTCCAGATTTTTTAATATCAAAAAGTTTTAATGTATTTGTTTATCTTTGATTTTAAGAATATGCTTCTTTGTGCATGATATTCGACGTATAGCCATCGGGAATCAAATCGTAAAGTTTATTAGAATTGCTAACACGCGACAAAGCCATATAAATCGCCGTGAGAAAAACCACCGACACAAACTATCTACTCGTAACTCCAATATCTAACACAAGTACATACATTGGAGACAACCGCATGAAAATTGGTTAGGCCGTTTCTGAGACAAATTTTCATAAGCGTACAGACAAAATGACTTTGAAATAATAATTATTGTTTTGGATTCTGTTACATTTTTTTTCTTATTTTCTCGATGATAGGTTTTCTTAGTATATGCCTCGTATAGAAAGCGATCAGTTTTATTTTCATTAGTGTAGATTTGTAAATAAATCGTAATAGAGCAGGAGTCCAAAGAAATCGATCGCTATGTAATACCCGAAAGCTAAGCGCCTCATATGTAAGTGAATTGGTGACCACATTTTTCTATGATTCACGTTAAAGTTGCTATAGTGGCGTTACCTCCTTGGCTAAAAAAAAGATCTATCACCTATGAATCTCGAAAAAATGCTGCCATATGTTCACAGATATATTGAGACCCGGTATTTAATTCCACTTGTTCGATTACATATAAGTATCGTCTATATCTCCAAGTTCGTATATTTTAAGTAGAAACTAGATATTATGCGGGAAGGAATTATCGTATAAATCTTTGTAAAACGTTTAACCCCATCCACATTGATTCAATGTTTTTAACTTAGACACTAACTAAAAGAAGAGTTTGTATGTCTAGGATCGAACAAATTATATATACTTTAAGAGGTTTATAATTCTTTAGATTTTTTTAAATTACTAGTTGTCGACCTAGTTAGCTCATGTTATAAATTTGAAGCCTATGGTTGTTTACCTGTTTATAACTTCAAAGTTCTCAAATGAGTTAGTAAATTTTATTGCAATCTATTTTTATTTGAAAGTAGTGTTAGTCTCAGTAATTCTTAAATAAATTCGACAACACTGTTCAGTTATTTGAATATTACAGTCCCAATTGGTTTTCAAGTAACTATTGACAACGTTACTTACCCAGGGCCCCAATTTAAATATATTTTCACCTTGTACATGTAAATCGGATGGCAAAGTTCAGTATATTTTCAGTTTTACCGAACATAAAAGGTCATCGGATAACAAATGACAATACATTTTTGATGCAAATTGTAAACAAGTTGATAACTATTTCGTGATGTGCGCACGCTTTTGTAAGGTGTGATTTTATCTAGTTCTCGGTCTCGCCATCTCGTCATCTCGTCGTACCACACCTAAGTTCTTATGTAAGGTCGTACCCCGTTTAAGTAAGCATTGTGTGGATATTATAATGATGTTTTTCTTACACAATTCAAGGATAGCTTACAGTATACATACAATGATATTTGTACTACTATAATATCGGGTGATGTGGATGACCACACCTTTTCATGTTATCATTAATCTGACACAATGATGGAGGGATTTCTATGTTATCATCAATTAATTAGCGACACATTGCTAGACGGAGGTCATCTCGTACAATCAAGGGGCTTAGGGCAAGGGCAGTTTGATAGACTTCACACATTTTCAGGAATTTCATGGAGAACTATCCGGTTTCCTTCAGGCAAAATGTATTTCTTCTTGTATTTTTTTGTGATACGCATATAACTATGAGATATGAGAGATGTGTGACAGATTCGAAGTCCGGACCTCCCGTTTGGTAGACTCAACTCTTATCCAATACATTGTCATAATTTTAATCTTTCTATATGAAAGTAAAACGAACTTGAAATAATGTTCATAATAATTGAAATACTTTCTATTAAAATATTACACACAAATCAAAGAAATATCTTGTTTATCTATTATTTTTTCCTATTAGTAATTAGTATCACTCTGATAAGTAATCTTATTACTATTACTAATTAAACCACTTTACTTTTAGGTACTTTCGGCGATATCGAAGGTGATGAAAGAATGCTGGTACCAGAACCCGGCTGCCCGGCTAACTGCACTGCGAATAAAGAAAACTTTGGCCAACATTGGCACTGCAGACCACATCAAGTTGTAATGGTATGGATTCATATTTATATTTATGTGTTACCAGGTCGGTTATCAACTTGATGACGTCATAATTTTTAAGAATAACGTGAGGTAGCCTGTTGTTTTGTGTCAGTGACGTCACGAATAGAGTTGGCAACATTTGGTCGCAAGATTTATGGAATGGTACTTACTTATAGATTTTCTGTTACTGACATCACATATAATCTTACAAACATTTTGACGTCTGATTTTTTGGTAAATTAGTAGCAAAGGAGCAAGCTATTCATCTGATGGTAAGTGATTTTCAAGGGAAGCAATAATTACATGTACATCGATAGCAATGGTCACAAATTTGCTACGTCTAGGTCAGGTGTCATAATTAGGAATTGTTTACAGGTGTTCAAGAGTTGTAGTGGTAGGTAGTAGAAAGTTAACCATCAGAAGCGTTTCTTCCATCATATTTCTGTCTTTTAGCAGTGTAGGTTTTGTGCTCCAGTTTAAAGGATGTTGTAACACAGATTTACTTTTTCGAGTCATACCTTTTTCGTCTTCTTGAGTAGTAACTCATATGAAAGACCAGACGACTCTAGTTCTAAATGAATGAACGATAGTCACCACTTTATATTAGGTGGTCTGTATCCTTCTATAATTATTCCATTTCATTAAAAAAAACATATATACGTCAATAGGGTTTTACCCAAAGTGATCATTAGTACATACTGCGACTCAAAGTACTAATATATGTAGTATATATAGTATGTATATATTATTATATATATGTACGTCTTATGTATATCGTATATATGTGCATTTAGTAGCAGTACGTATGAGCACGGGATGCATACTCGTTAACTGATATTGTTGCGTAAAAAACTTATATTGACGTCAAATAGTTCTAGCCAAAATGGTCGTTGGTATATTTCCTTTACTTTATCTGGTCTTGATATGAAACGTCCATGGGCGATGCTGACCATTGTATATCAGGCGAGCTACGCACTCGGTTTCTGATTCTATTACATGAAAAAAAAAACTTATTTTGACGTAAAAACGGTTCTAGATAAAATGTTTATTATTATATTTCCTATACGACATTAATCATATAGAAAAATATAAGCAATTTTAACAAAACGTTTTAAGAAATAGGTACGTAATTAATACAGTTTATATCTTCAACATAGTCACGATATTAAATATTACATTATATTGGAATGTTAATCGTCGCCTGCATTTATCAATGTTATCACTGAATTATTGTTATTGCTGTCATTAGGTGAAAGTAAACATAATTATTTTGTTATTGAAATATATGACCGGCTCACTTGTAGGCGATAAAGTCAATTTATTTTGTTCATTGCATAATTATTTTTGTACATTGTTGTTTGAATAGGGTCTCATTAAAATTATATAGTTATTAATTAATGTTTTGAGTTGTAAAGACGTTGACGATGGTACCTCGTAAAAGTAAAACTGGCTCATCGTGCACTTCAAACCAGGACGGCAGCGTAATAATGCTGCTATAAGATAGAAATAGATGAAGTGGAAGTTATAGCATAACACAAACTTAAGCCCGAGGTGCGGGCACTCAGTGGCAGATAAATAAATTCAACATCGATTTACACAGTAGTTTTGGAATTATATAAACTCAGGAGTAGCCACTACATACGACTTCAGAGATGACTTCAGTCTTGTTTCTAGTTGTATTTCCATGGGTTACAACGACAACATCTAGTAGCCTACATGTTCCTTTGCTACTTTTCTTACATCCCAAAAAGCGTAAGTTTCACGTTTATGTACCGATTCTACAGGTGTTAGAACTATAGTTAGATCAGGAAGGTACCGCTCTTCTCCTTTTTAAGTGCCTCTCCCTCTAATGAAGGTTGACTATCAGCTTGTTGTAGTCCTCTTTATTTTTTGCTCTACAGAATAGCCCCTACGCCTGCTACTCCGATCCATTTCCTTCGTCCAACTTTCCTTTTTCCAGCGACCTTATGCATTATTATAAGATAGAGAAGATTGTATCGTTGGTGACGAAGTACATGATCCATTTAGGAGGCATCCTGATTTTTTACTGTGAGCACTCATACGCGTTTTTGGCCTATCCTTTGTAGAACACTGACGTTAGTCACCTTCTGAGTCCAACTAAAGGATAGCATGCACCTAGCATGCATTTATGTCTGATAAGCGCCGAACAAGCACCATTGACTCTTCTCATAGTACGTCTTATGTTTTGGTTAGAGAGGTGTGACTGCCGGCTACACTTATAACGAATGAGGTCATTATATCGGGCCTCAGGAGTAGGAAAACTTCCACGTTACTCAGCATAGAGAGAACTTCAGCTTATTTTGAAGTTGTTTGTAGATGTCCATGGGCTGACTTAATGGACCACTTAGTTTTGCCTCTTTTTAACACGCTTTTATTAGCTTGGGTTGTATCTATGTATGTATGTATGTAACAGATTCTTTGAGCATAATTTTCACCAATTTCCAGATGTCGGATTAATTTGAAACTTTGCACACGTATCAAAGACCGATGACAATGCAATAATATGAAACAAAATGTGTATTAAATAATAGTTATAGAAAACTAAATAATACGCTTTTATAAAAAAAATCAAAATAAAAAGGTATAAATAAGAAAAAAAAATGCAATGTAGAAAAAGCGTCTTTTTTAGTTTTCTTTAACTATTATTCATTACACATAAAGAAATATTCAAATGTCCTCAAGTGTAACTCTCGTCTCACATTTGTACATATGTGCGAGTCATGTTGGGAGTCCTCGGTTTAAGGCTTTGTGTCTGTGCAGGGTCTGGCGGGCGCGCGGCGTGGCCTCGCGTAGCTGCCATCTCCTTATCCTACCTCTTAGATTATATTCCACTAATATCAGACAGGAGCATTTATTATACTAATATGTTATAAGGACTTGGATGTTGTAGTGATATTTTTTTCGTTACCAAGTACATAAATATGTAGTTTTTAACTTTTGTTAAGATTTTGATTCCGTTTATTGATTAATATTGAACATTGTAACAAAAAAAGATTTTTTGAGATATTATGTAAACATTTTTATTTTTTTCAAATGTTTTTTCTGTGATTAAGTGAAATCGCGTGTTGTTGTAGGTTTTGTTTGTTTGCTATATGTGTGTATACTTTGTTGTTTTGTAAACGTAATTGGCGGCAGGCTGCTCTTGCAGTTACTATACAGTTGTTATACGATTTATTTAGTTTCCTTCCCTTTTGGGACTTTACTACCATCTCTTAAAACGTGCTTAATTTAAGCTTTCTTAGAAATTTGTTATTTCGGAAGATAATTGAAAATGAGTGACGCTAAATTTGTGCCTTCAGGGGCCTTACTATCATCTCTTAAAACAGCCATATTTTAAACTTACTACAAAAATTTATAATATATTTGAAAAAATAATTTCCTCTTTTCTTGTGGTAAGGAATAGACAAAATTTTATCCATTTAAAATTATGTAAAATAATATGGTTACGGAAAATGATATATTTAAAAGATTGTGGTAAGGCCCTCGAATTGTTATTTACGCTACGTTATAGCTAGTCTCGTCGTAGGCGGAACGGTCGCCCGTCGCGATCGCAGAGTTTAGAGAATGATTATAATTGGCAAAAAATGTTAATTTATTGTGGTTGAAATCTAAAATGGATATAAAAATTCACGCCTTCCTAATGAAAGTTTAATACTTTTGAATTGTTGAATTATAGATGATTTGTTCGTGTAGGCTATAAGATTGTGGTTTAAGAATTGACATTCGAATTCTATGAATTGTACAAGTTAGTATTCTATCTTAATGGCACGGATCGGTGACAGTCTCGGCCCGCGTGAAGAGAGTAATACCATCACTCCAGGACTTCGGGGAACGCCCCATTCCCTCGCTTGCCCACTATTCCTCTCTTTACTCACTTCGATGACTCTAGTAGTCTTCGTAGTATTTAAAAAAATATTGTTAGTTATATTTACGGCGGAGTGAACGGAACGTATTTTAGGGTTAGTCGAGAGATTGAATATCAAAGATATAAATATTTGTGCACCTATTTTCGTACTTGTTCGGATCTGGAATTCTCGATGTTAAGATATTTGCAATTTGTATATAATGAAAGAATGTAGTTTATATATTTGCGGTAAGCGTTTTGATAATCACGTAGATTTCATACCTTTTGTGTAACTTTTTTATATTACTAGATTTACATGTAAATTGTTACAATTTTTGTCGATTCATTCACATCCGGTGAGTTACTCTGTACATTTAAAATTTCTTCTGAGACTAGGAGGCGAGGAGCACGGTTCTTAATAATATAGTTAATCGTAGTACAATTGATGTTCAATTCAGTAGTTTAATGGTCCCAGATAAATAAAATCCATAGTTTACTCATGATGAAGATGTCTGACGTTTGCGATATAGATAGAATGGTGTCCGTTTAATATGCGGAACGTCTTTGATAGTTGTATGTGTTAATAACTGCGCGATGGCGATGGGGTTTATTCAAAATTCATTATTCACTAAAGAAATTTTATCTCCGCATATCGAGTGACCGCGTCGAATCTTTTTCAAGGAAACTTTCGTAATGCAGAAGTTTATGGCGTAAATATATATCAACTAAGAAAGTATCAGTACATCGGAAAAGCGAGAATGTATACTAATATGACATAAGAATTAATTATATGGATGTCTAAACTTTTTGGATTCGTTCTGTTTTTGTTGAAGTTCGATCAATCAATTGTTAGCATAGGTTAGGTGGTAAGGCTATATTGTAAGAGATGAGAGGAGTATTTTAAAGTTATTTTCATAGAAAAAGCGGAATGCTTTTTATTATTTATAGTACTAGTCTACGTATATCTTTAAACATTGAGTGTTATATACTGTCAGTGAACCTATTTCGCTGTTTAATTTAACGTCACCAAATACGTATATTTTATTATCAGCTTATTAAGCGTCCGTAAGATTTAAAGGCCGCAAGCACTGATTGAATAAGTTTAAGTGACTTTGTATATCCTATTATTTATGTCTCATTAGCAGCTATTGATCGAGACTGATTTTTAACAGTAAAATGTGATTTATATTCGCCTTTAAAATTCATTGCAGAGTTTTAAGAGCAGCTTTTTGGATTCAAATAGAGGTTATAAAATTATTATAGATATTATGTTATCGTTTTATTGCCCATTATGTTATGTACCTCCATCTAAATGTTTTAATTTATATTTTAAGATACGTTAAGGTTTATATTAATGAAATAATTATTTAATTTCTATTTGAATCCAACAAAAATAATCTCTCACTATTTTCGTATCGAACTACATTACTACTGTTTTACTACTTACACTAATGTGTAGCTTATATTTGATAACGAAAGATAGTTTGTGATATTTTCTATGAACTTAATTCGGTTTACAATATATTCGGTTTTTTCTACATCAACTATTGAGTTTCGTGAACGGATAATAAATTATTTTTTATTGATTCAAAACTCAAAAAATGTATCATTTGATTGATTAATACATGTACTCGTACAATAATGTAAAACTTCATTCAGTAGTAAACATTTTAAAGATTTCCAAAACTTTAATACTGTAGTTCCCTTCAATATTAAGAATTCTAAATAAATAAATATACGTTCATGATGTAATACTAAACAAAAACAGTTTGATACGAAAAGCAGGAATATTTAAAGAATCCTGCTCAAAATGTTATGAACCATACATTTGGAATAATTATCAAAAAGAGTAACCAAGGAGGCAACGTTCGATCCCACCAATAGATCTACACTACGCCTATTATAAATATTGAATTAAGATTGAGTAATTGATAAATAAAAGATAGCCAGAAGGAGTTTTCACTTACTTAAAATCCGTTAAAATGTGACACACACATAAGGCTACATAACATTAAATTAATCAATAAAATATACTCAAACGTATTTTAAACAGGTAGAATGACAAAACTTTTGTTCATTCTACCTGTTTAAAATACGATTGGTTCTTAAACAAATGCAAGCAAAGTAGGTGTAGCTCGTAAAAGGCAGAACTAGATTTAAATTACAATGTTATTGTTCCCGTGACCAAAGAAATTGAATTAAATAGGCAATATAATACTGGCTAAAATTATAGAGCGATGTTTCTGTTGAATAAAAAAAAGAACGAAATATGCGCACATTATTATTTCAAATATAGACTAAATATAAATAATCTCTGTCTGTGTCTGTGTCTGTCTGTCTCTGTGACAATAAAATTTCACATTTGCATAAAAGTTTTAAATATAACTGAAATACTTCTCAATTGACTATAATTTCGCCCATATTATAATATTATTAATACTTCATGCCTTGTATCTAAACGCGCCTTCTATTTCATTATTTGGAAATGAAACGTAGAGTGTATCACTCAGCTACAAAAATATTTCTTCTTGGGGCGACGTGTACTGAATCTGTCACTGCGCTCAAGATTCTCCTTTAGAATCATTCGCTCCGCTCCGAAAGTCTTAAACTAAACATCAAAAACTCAATTGTAATACAACTTACTCTTTGTTAAACGTGCCATTCCTTTACCACTATAATCAAGTTTAGGCAGACTACGGTGGTGTCGTACTCACTTTTTTCATTTCTAACTTTTGCTTACTTACTTTTTAATACTATATTTGCTTAGATCTTACTTAGATCTGTTTGTTCTCCTTCTCAGTAAAAAAAACTTTGCCTATTCCTTGAGTATTTGTATCCTGTACGCTTCAATGTTTCAATTTCTACCTATTGGTTATCTGTAAAATATCACTTCCTGATAAGACAACCCATTAGTTACGCATGTAATTGTGTTTATTTGTAGTTAGTTTTTGATGTTTGGCTTACTATAAAGTGTATTGTATTGAAGAAGTATGTAGTTATTATCAGGAGTATAAGCGGCCAGGATTATGTTGTTATTAATTGTTAGTGGTTTAAAAAATAATTTGTCATGTTTATTTTTTAGATTATAGTTGCAAAAATAGCAAAGTACCTAGAAAACTAATTACTTATAGATAATAATGTCGATAATGCATGCGAAGCATTAAAAGTTTGCTCTAAATTAAATGTTGTTTCTATGTTAATACATGCAAATGAACGTTATTATTTTGTTCCTTATATATAAGTAATAACGGAAAAATATGTTGTCATCATAATGTTGACTTACTTGCTTTAACTTATTAGTGTATAGTGTTTAGTTTTACCCATGTCATTGTTAGACATGTTTGTTGGAAACATAATCAGAACGTAGTGTTATGAATTTTAAAGGCCAATGCTTTACCTGAATTTGATCGTATAGCAATACAAATAAGACATAGTGTAGAAGTTTGTTGTTGTCACATTATTCGGTGATAGTACAATAGTATACCTTTTTTACTACTGTAAGCTATATTTTAATGTCTTTTGAGTACTTTAAAATAGTTTTCTTATATAAGTTGTATGGTTGATGTATTATTATTTTTAGATTCATTTTAAGTTATTGTGTAGTATACAAGTATTGTTTCTGACGCTTGCATGGTGGAATTTTATATTTTTTGATTCTTGTTTATGCGGCTTTATTCAACATTAATAATTTAAGTTATATATTCTAGATTTATTTTGCCTACATCTAATTGTTGACGTTCAAAAATATATTTTCGCACTCATACGTGATTTTCTATAATTTCACGCGTTCATTGATAGAATATACCAGTATCATAAGAAAATTCCTTACATCCATTTGGTTTTGGATTTTGTGATATAGTAAAAATAAATGAATTGATTATCCATAAACAATTACACAAAATATTGATCTATTTCTTTATCATAAAACAAGAGTATGTATCACAGATTAAGATTCAATTAAAAGAAAATACAAGAAACTCATGCAAAGACAGGTATTTATTTATATCTAAGCTTAAAATGACACAACCAAATAGGGCAGAATGGTGATGAATATTAGCAAACATCCAAGAATAATGAAATAAGGTGCAGTTATAAAAGTCGGTTATATCGACATTTATTAAAATGTATTTGGAAATTATTTTATACTACAACATACACGCAATTGAACACGTCGGAATGCGTCTAGTAGCTTTAACAAATGAATATGCGGTCAGTATATTGTATGTATCATTGTAGCGGATTGTGCTATATAAATTTGTATAAAGTAAATTCAAAGTTTGTATGAATGTTGAGGTTTAAGTGCAGTGCGATTTTAGATTGTAATTATGAACAAAACGGTACCGACAAATTCTCATTCACGACTGCGAGATCGTTAGTATATAGCGTAGATAGCGGAGTTTGGAAACTAATACATGGTGTAGCACAAACATTGAATAGTGATTGTGTAGTTTTAGTTAAGAAATGTTTAGGTAGTGGATAGAATAAATATTTTAGTTTCGTTGACGATGATACACTACGTAAGGTTTAGTTATTATTGGTAATAAAGAACGCATTGTAATAACTGTAGTCATTTGCACCGCTATACTTATTATATCGCGGCGTAATTTAGCTCACATTAGTATTTACAGTGTGTTTAATAAGACACTACAGCATGTAACTCTTAAAAAGGCCACTACGAGCCTTTGTTCTGAAAAAGGCTGTCATTGCTTAATCTACCTTTCAGTGGAACAGCTGTTCGATTTGGGGTAGTTCACATATGTTTAATAACGTCAGAAGAACGCCATGTTATGAATGGTATTGATAAGTTGTGGTCGATTCGTTTGCTCAGTGTTATGTGTGCATTGCAGTCGGCTTGTGTGTGGTATGACACCAAAACGATAATGTCGATCAAACCGTGGACATTGCGAGTGATCGGTGTGCGCATATACTTAAAGTGTCTTTGTCTTTTATTTCGTATGTCTACCTAAGTTTTGTTAATTATTAAGTTTTAAACTTTTGGCGAAATATTGCTGTACAATTCTTCATGTTTTTACAATTTCAAGCACCCCTATGCAGCAGCTGACGTTTTTGACTTTCTCTGCTTCAAGTGTTATAGTAAGAAATATAGTTTAATACATTCGATAATTTAAAAGATGTATTTATAAGTCGCAGAATTATTTACTTGTTTAGGTGTTTATAATCTTTGGTTGTGTACCTTTTAGTGGTACGACCCTAGGTTATATTGTTTGTTATAGGCCTGTTAAATTTATGTTGAAAGTTTTATTATAAATGATAATGCAGGCTTATTCCGTGCAGTCTCACATGCATTTTCATTCAATATTAATTGGCCAAAGGTAAAATTATTATATAAACGATATGACATCACTCAATGTTTGAAGCAACACCATTTAAAAATTAATACATAAATATATGTCAAAGTACCTAAAACTTTAGTTCTGACATCATTGAATATTATGTATAATTATTAAAATAGCAAAAGCAATGTAACACCAACCACGAATGGCCTTATCAGACAAAATCTATCCAGTTACAAATTTCTATTGGTGTTCTATTTGGAGTTTAGGAAATCCCATTTAGATGTCAGATAGGTTAATGTGATAAGAACGCATTCAATGTCTTCTTAGCCCATTAACCTATGTAATTTTTACTTTACTAGTTCGACAGTTTCTGTAGTCGTTCTTTACTTGTATGTTATATTATTATTAATGATAAATAAAAAATATTTTAGATTTAGATTTAAGACGCCAAGTTCAAATTTTATTAATGTCATACAAAATGTACAAGCATCAAACTGTTGGTTTGATAAAATTTGATGAGCAATACCAAAAAAGTACAAGTATTGTTTACTTAACTGCAATAACTTAATGTGTGAGTAATGGCACCATCATATCACAAGATCAGAGGAATTCGATCGTTTATTCCAAATATGAGTAATTTTATGTACATAACATTATTTAATTATCCCATTGCGTAAGTTTTATGAATTGTTTATGAAGTGGATAATTTAATTTAATATTAATGAAATAAATCAAGTGTTTTTATAACCAATAGTTTTATTTAATGCCTTTCTACATACATAGGATATAAGTAGGTTCTAAGCTAAAGGAACACTTGCTACAAACACTTGTAGAGAAATGAATAACAATACAGACAGTAAAAAATCCCTACCAGTAGGACTCATAAAAAACATCAAAAAATAATATTCATTTAAAAAAAAACCCAATATACATAATTCATCTACCCTGATGATACACAAAGTTGGTTAATCGACTTTTCTGATCAACTAATATTTTTGCAAATTCCATTCCATTCTTGGTCCTTATTCAGACAAAACAGGCTTTGTAGTATAGACTTGACTTAGGGATAATGGGTAATAAAATAATCAATTTTTTTAATAGATTTTTATTGGACGGACAAACATATATAATAAAATTAGACTTAAAGTATATAAATGCTCAAAATGGACAAAAAAAAATAAGTACCTAATATAAAAAATAAAATATTAGACAACAATTCCAAGTAAAATTTAAGTCAAGTACTCCAATGTGATAGTTTAATTAAATGCTTCGTTTTTTAAATATATAAAAGCTGCAACATTTATAATAATTATGAAAAATGGTTACAGAATTCGAGAGCACTACAAAATATAATCGAAACACAAAATAGGGAATAACATGCACTCAAGTAACTCATTATGTACATAAAATGAATATAGCTATATTTCAAGGAGTATTAAAATGTAGACAAATTCAATTGTATCTTTGATATACACATTTTCTTGCCTTATATTGATAATGTATTTATTTTAATTCAAGTTTGACTTAATACAATAATATATTCAAAAGAACACACCTGCTGCTTATAGTATTTATGTTTTTACTTAAATCTAAACTACATGAATACATGACATCAGACCATATGTGGACGGATTAATTGAAGAATTACATAGCTCCACTATGCATAGGAAACTTTTTGTTCATATGCCTCTTCTTCATTCCAGTACTCTTGATCTGCAAATGTGACATGACGCAGTTTACACCAACGTGCACCAAATCTGAGTATCAGTATAATTACCATTAAAACAAAAAGAGATAGAATGGCTATTGCCGGATACATCATTAAGAAAGCCATTTTAAATGTCGCTTTCACGTTTATGTAATTCTAAATACTCTTGTGAAGATGTGAGAGGTTGTTGAGACACAGATGGTGGCACTTCGGAGTGATGTTTATGAACTTCGTGGTAGTCCTCACTGTGATAAGGATGTACGTATTGCACTGAATGGTATTGACTTTCCAATTCAGTGAAATCCAAGGGTGGCTGCTTGTGTGGGGTTGCAGACCATATAGACACTATCCACCGATTACCTGCATAACAAACAATCATAATTTTTAAATGTTATTTTTTATACAAATATTGTATAAAAACCTTCTTGCAAACTCAAGTTACTTAACATTAAAGAAAAATTACTTGCCTCATCAAAGTGCCTTACCTAAATTTTCAAATAATTATGTTTAAAAGTTACAAGATAGGAAAAGAATGCACTTCCGACATTAATTGCAGCAGCATTATTTTTATACTATACTATATATATATATATGTATAAACCATCCATTTTATAGCACCAGTATTACCATGCTATCCTTACATGAAGGGTGTGGTATGACTAACCTGTGTGTCTATCCAGCCAGTAATCTGAGTATCGTGAGCAGCAGCAAACAATGTTCAGAATAATTATACAACCCAGTATAACGGAGCAGATAGCTATGGCGATGTAGAATGGTGTAAAATCACCCACTCTAGAAATTATAGGGTTTATAGCTTTATAAGTTCCATTCCCTGTAAAGTAAGCGTGAGGTTCATATGCCGACATTTTCGACTAATACCTGTAGAAAAAAAGAAATTAATCAAGCATATGGGATAATTCCCATTCCAAACCCCATAAAAATCTATCAGTCGCGAATTATTAAGTTGTAAACTCGAACATAGCGTCCATTGCCCTCCTCCTGGATACCGTTTTGTTAGGGCGTGGTAAACAACAAGATGAATGGCAAATAAAAAATAATATAAATTGCGGTCAAATTTCTAAATTGCAATGCTAAATTGCAATCTTATCCTGCCAAATTGTTACGAAACATAATAACATAAACATATTTACCAGGAGGATTTATTTCTAAGAATATTATGAACTTTCAAATTGAAAGTTTGAAACTATATCGTGTTTGTTGTTAGACCACAGATGAGACCAGAGATGAAAATATCAAAAAATAATGCCATAGACTTCGTAACCGAATTTTGACCACTTTCATTAATGCTCATGCTTCATGCTTAAATAAATAGATAGGCAATTCTCAAACAGCTTATGACGCGACTTTGCGAAACGTTATTAAAAATGAAATTGTGAAATTACGTATAATTCTAATCCCGTGTATGATGGCAACAACTGAACTATATGTCATTTTGTTAGAAGTATCTATTTTTTTTTATTTTTTTTTTATTGTGAAAGAGTAAGAAATGGGCATGCAGGCCACCTGATGGTAAGTGGTCACTGCAGCCCATGGACAACCACG
>DWON01000616.1:0-30898 GCA_018251015.1 Phocides pigmalion okeechobee
GATCGTATTTTAGACAAATAATTGTAAAATGTTCCTAATCTTTTCCTCATTTGATCCTTAATTTGACAAGGTTACATTTAAAAATGCCTTTATTGTAGAAGATTTCATGGGTTCTTGGAAAGATATATTAAAATTTTTATTGAAAAAAAATGTAAACAAATGTAAAATGGCAATGCATTTCTACCTTTTTATGTCAAATTAAGAGTTAAAAATGATTTCTAGGCAGCTCCAAATTAAAATTTTAATACTTAAAACGATTTTGCTGCTAACAGTTACTATTAGATAGTGAGATCCAGCTGGGTTTTATTATAAGGCATTTTTTCTATTGACGGCTTGTAGACTGTGTATGTCGCCTCTACCGTGAGTGCCAAAACGCTGGAGACTCCCAGTGAAAATATAAATGTATGTAGTTTTACAGGACGTCAAAATCGGTGAAAATGTGCAAATTGTAAATAGAACAAATATATCGTTTGTAATGTTGCCACAATCTTGCATTATCTACATGTGATAGATGGCCTAAATATGACATATTCATCTTTTTAGGTGATTCCAATCATTCTCATTGTAGTCAAAAAAAAAGGTCTTAATTTGCCATCATTGATATTTCCCCAACTTTACATTGTACCCAACAGATGGCGTGAAGAACAAATGTATTGTTCTTAATGTTTTCGACGGTTTGTATTTTAGTCAGTAAGGTTTTCGGTATTTACGGAAAATTTGGTGAAATAAATACTATACAGAATCATTTCTACAAAGAAAAAAGATAGATAATTTGTACTTAGCTTAATGATTTTATCTATCTACGTTTCACATGCGAGTACTTTGCAAAAATAAAAAAATATAAAAAGAACTTGTACTTAATATTATGTATTTATATGTCAAATTGACATCTGTCACGATGACATTACATGGCCCACAGATGGCATACACGTGTCCTACTGCAAAAGTTTTTTGGTTATTGAACGGCAAAACAATGTAGTTTTTTCGACTTTGCCTAACTTTGTATTTATTATCTGAAACTTGTTATTTCCAAACTGTGTTTACATTCCAAACTGTGTTTTTAATGGAAATAAAGTTTAAACTATACTGTTATATGATCTAAAAAATGAAGGAAATACGTATATGGATATGTTACGTAAAGAATGTTTTATGATATGAAATTTTGTAAAAAAAACCTGTATGCCAAGGACCTTTCAATATTTACGTGAATATATATAGATTTAATATTTATGTAAACAGAAAAATGTTCATGTACAATGTAAAAAATATATACTGATGGTTTTATTATAATCAGAAAATAGTTTAGGTATTTGTAATGATACAGCTTATTACAAGTGATACGATTATTACAATTCGGTCCGGACATTTACGATTTTATTTATTGTATGAACAAAGTCTACCTCTTTTTAATATAAGTCTAATTACAGAACAAATTGAACTTGTTTTAGAATAAAAAAATATTTGTTTTATATAAATAGGTATAATTATATAAGTTCTATTTATTTATATAAACGAGCACGCAGATTAGTCTAATCATCGCCCTATCTTAGCTGTCAACAGTAACAATGCATCTACTTACGGCCTCAGATGGAATTTAAGTTCCGTTCGAGTTTGGACAAAGAAGTCTATAAGCTATTTAACATCAAGTAGCCTGCATGCTCGTTTGCTACTCTTTCCACATAAAAATGATAAAAAGGTGTAAATAATACTATAATTTCGTAACACTCAGTTGTCCACTGAATGTGCCATTATTATTTATAACGTATTTAAAAAAGAAACATCTATATTTATATGTATGTAAAACATTAGAATTATAAATTTTTACTTATTGTTACATAGGACGTGGTATATAAATTATTATATATTTAGCGCGTTATATAGAATTCTCGACGCAAGTTTAAAATTAAATGAAGTAAATTTTTAATGAAAACAATATTTTTATGAAAGTGTTATTCAAATACGATATATGGGGACATGTGCTAAATTAAACAAGAAAACTTGCAGTTAACTTGTCATTTATAATAATATAATATGCATTTAGTTTATAAGGACACTGGCAACTTGAGTATATTCTAAAGCATGTTATAAAAAAAACGAACGTTCTAGTGAGTTATATATATTGAGGTATCGTAATTATACACCAGGTA
Source organism: Phocides pigmalion okeechobee (assembly GCA_018251015.1). Taxonomy (NCBI): domain Eukaryota; kingdom Metazoa; phylum Arthropoda; class Insecta; order Lepidoptera; family Hesperiidae; genus Phocides; species Phocides pigmalion. Next base: position 2,148 of record DWON01000616.1, read on the forward strand.
TTCATGATTGTTTGAATAAATTATTTTCCATCTTACTAATACCAAGAATTAAGTAACTGTTTAGTTATACAACGCATGTTGAATATGACGCAGTATGACGCAGTACGCATAAAGTGCATAAAAAGGAGTACTTTTCAGAATAAACACTTCGCGATATGAGTACATTTTTAGTGTATTATATAAAAATAAAAAATATATATTTGCATAGATACCGTACAAGCTACGACGTGTCTGTCATTTTCAAACATTTGTAACTTTTATGTGTCGCTGATAGAAATGTGGATATAACGATTAAGTATTAAATTGTTTATACCTTCTCGTAAGAAAGGGGACGATAGGGTATGTATATATATATTTATGATGAGATATGTCAAAGGAAAATGGAAGAAAGTCAAATAAATATTTTTATAACTATTTAGTCATTTTTTGTCAATTTACGAAATAAACATTGTATCATGAGTTGTGTAAGCCATGTATAGGTTGACATGTTATTGTAAGGATAGCAAATGTAATGACTATTGTTTAAACTTTAAACTGATAATAATTAATGAGAGCATCTAGTTGGTACTTATTTTGTTAATGTTATATTGATCTATTTTATTATAACGAACAAAGTGTAAGGAAAATGGTAATAAAATATGTGTTTTAAACAATTGTTTTTAATTTTTCCTTAATTTATTCAGCACCTTAATTATAATCTGTGTAATGTGGCTTGAAGTACGTAATTGTTTTTGAAAAAGCAATTATTAGCCTTGTAGTAAATTTCCGATATTACACACGAGTGGTACCGAGGGTGAATAGCAGCACGTATGACTGTTTTTTTTAAACAACGTGCATGCGTATTGAGGATTAATTAGTACTAGCTTTACCGGTGACGATAACATCATGAACAAATTGCATGTCTGAGAGATTTGTACCAAGACTCAAATGTGTTGAACACCAATTTGAACTGAGCTGGCGTGGTGGACTACCGAATAACCCTTTTCATTATGAGAGAGGTCGCCTGCAGTGGAATATAGTAATTGGTCGATAATGATGATGACGTAAAAGTATAATTCCTCAGGCTACAATGTAAATCAGTGATGATATCGCATCAACAAAACGTTTCTATGTGCTTGCCAGCTCTTTTATAAGGTTTGAAAACGAAACCTCATTGAAACAAAAAAACATTTAATGCACAATTAATTGGAATATAGCACTCAGCGGCGTTCATGTATTAATAAGATGAGTTGCGGAAGGCGGCACTTCTCTAGACTGAAGATGCGCCGACAATTCACCCTAATATTGTATTTTAGCATCTGTGTGTGATCTACAAATACACAGACGTAGTGTCCGTCCCTAGTTTAGTGGCGCCGACAAATAGCACAAGTGTCCGCCCGTAATCTATAGATTTGTACGTACGTGACAGGTATGTACAAGCCGCGAGCGCATGTCACCGCACACTACGCAGTGTTGTACGCTGCAGGGAAAGTGTTAAATGAATACCACTAGAAATAAAACAAGGCATTTCAGAGGTAACTTTATTGAGATCAACATAGAATTGACACAGACTTACATTGATATGTTACGTTGCGCTCTACCACAATGACGGACTAACGTACAACGCGTGCTCTAACACTCAGCTAAGTAACGTTGCTGTGACATCAATACATCCAATACATATATTCTATGTGAAAATATTCGAAAGATTTTTGAACAATTAATAAATATTTTAATACACTGAAATACATATTACTTTCTAACATTAATTCCATTTTAAACACACGCAACACATTTCAATGACCATAATGTTTTTCCATTACGACATTTTAAAGAATAAACACCATAACGATCGAATTATACGATTCTTAACTTTAAGACTAAATATTTTTATCGAAATACATGAATATTAAATATTATTTATTATTCAATAATTAAACAAGCACGTAGAATCAAATTCATTCGTTTAGCATTTATTATGAAATTTACTTTTGAAATATAAATAAGCTTACCATAGCCCAAAATGACATAAATCGAATACAATAAATACATGACAACGGCAAAAAAATACATTCTGTGTAAATATACAAAAAAGTAGTATATATATATATAATAGTGTATAAATAAATGTTTTATCATAATGCAATCAAGCTATAAATATATACTGAACTCTACTAATAGAGCCCATCAAAGTTAGAAACTTCTCAAAAATAAAAGTATTTCGAGACTCAACTTAGGCGACTCCATTAGTATTTTTTGTTTAAAAGTAAAAATATATATTTTATTTCTAACAATATGGGTTTCATACACGTTTTCAGCCCGCAGAATTCTAACAATACTAAGAAGTTACATAATACTAGAATTGTAGTTAACATTGTTCCTATAAATAGTACTTTAGTAGATCTACTCTACGCGTAGTGTGCAACACTTACTGCGAGTGTCAAGCGAAGGTACTTATGTTCGCAGTAACTAATATTTATTACATTTTTAATGTAATTCTAACATTTAATTTTACTACATTTATTTTTTACTATTAAATAAAGTTATAAATTATATTTTAAACTTTAGAATTTAGTAACAATAATTAATATAAATTAGGCATAAACAGAAAACATTCATTAATTAACATAACCTTAATAACAATAATAAAAATCTCTAAACCTACTAGGATAGGATTAGGTATCGTTACCTACTACGCAATTATTTTAAAACTATTTTCCTATGTACTCAGAACAGTGTATGTAAAACATTTTTAATATAGTACCAATATATATACGCTTGTTTTTTTTCATAAACGGGAAGGTAGCAAAGAATTGTCCAGATATAACCTTAGGACTGAAGACCTACGTGAGGCTGCCAGACTCATTACTACTTTCGAGGACTGCAATGGCCTCGCTTTTAAGTTTAATCGCATTAATGCACTATCTATATTGTTCATACGGATATTATTATTTTTTAACTCATTTTAGACAAGCGTATTTCTACTATACTATTTCAATTACATTCATTTATGAGTATGCATTGATCAATGTAGACTTAGACTAGGAACTTATTAATACTACTATACTTAAAGTTAATATTTTGATATGTGTCAGATATTCTTGGCCACGTCACGCATGACAGTCGACATTTTGATATGTATAAGTTAACTTACAGCTAGAGGAACCGTGAAGCCTCCCAAATTATACAGGACGATATCATGATTGACATTTATTAAGTAATCGTTAATTCATTTTGGTATTGTATTGACTGTAATGACAATCAATCTGCATCTGCAAATCTGCAATCTGCAAATGCATCTTCTTCGTGAAAAAGAAAAGTGGTACATAAATACTTGTAAGCGTTAATAATATCTCGGTGTAGGAGACTTCAGGTTTTCAAGAATCTTAATATTAATAAACATTGATAATGAACATTAATTTCAAAAACTCTTCACAAATATGCACTCTTCGACCCAGTTGTTGCGTTTTCCCCAATTTTAGTCCAAAAACTTACGATAAAGACATCGATAGAATAGGTAAGTATATAATATATTATATAGAACTTCAAGTTTCCTAACATCAAGGTGCAAAAGTGCACATAACTACACATTCCTAGCCAAAGATAGACAGTAAAAGTTTCGAAAGTCCATAACGTATCATATATAAAAGCATTTTGGCATGCTCGCTACGCAGTTAGATACAACAGTAAATGTTGATTATATTACAAATCTAATTTTTATGATATCACCACAGCATTGACAATTTGATTTCTTATTATACAACAGTTCCTAACAACTATTCAATTGATTCTACGACATCGAACATCGATCTAACTACACTTACAAGTAGATTATACATATATGTATAGTAGTGTAACATACAGATAAACATTTAAAATTCATTCTAAATATATAAGAAGATATAATAGATTTCAAAAAAATATTTTTTTTTTTACCAAAAATAAGAAGGGAATTCAAGACTATAAGAATCTCTCAGGTGTAAGATACCGGTCAGGTGGATAACATATTTATATCAAATAAAGTATTTAGATCAACTTTGTGATCTTAAAACTTGATACCTCATTTTATTTAACTAAGGCAACATTTTTTTTTAATTTAAGAATTTAAATTAAGTTCAACAAATGTATAGATAAACAATCATTCACATTTTGATAAAGCTTAAAAAAACTATATAATAGAGATATTTAAATTTCATAGAGTATATATATTTTCAATTTATATATAATGCCTTGCAACATATATATGTAATATTTTTGAATAATATTTTGTAAACATTTATTTTGGAAATTGTTAAACTTTATAACTTATATTCTTTGAATTATAACGCCTAATTAAAGATAAACATTTCCTACATACATTTTAGGTGAATATTTTGAGACGTTAATATAATTTACGTCTCAATATATACGTGAAATTTACCTTTTAATAACATTGCAATGATTATTTAATGTGCACTGATGATTTAATTGACATTTTGTCGATTTTAATAAAGTGAAAGCATGAGAATGTATAACTCACGGCAATAGTTCCGAACGTTGATGTTGCGAAACTACTTATAGACTGTCCTGCATTTTAAGTAACTTATGACAACAACAATGTGGAATAAAACGTATCTATTTATATCGATTTTACGCGAAAATCGAGTGTATCGGAGGTAACTGCGGTATCCGTGCGATTTTTACATCAACTAACTAATATTTTGAGTTAGCTGCTCTCAACCTAATCTATTATAAGTACTCACTATTCTGGACTTATACTTTTTGCAAAAGTAAATTTATCTAATAAACGTGATTCACTTGTCTACCAATATCAATAACTTCAACAAATATACTTCATTAAGTATTTATGATATATAATAAATATCAATATCAATTAATTCATATGTAATTGAATAATAATTAATTATCTATTTGCCTACGGGCCCTTAAACACGGCGTTCATACATATAAATAGTAAGTATTCATCGTGCGTCTAATGTTTCATAGCAACAACAATAGTACTTCAAAAGTACTTAAAGAGTACAAACTTAACATGTTCTATAGAAAATAACATCAGTTTGATATTAAATATGTACGCATTTCAATAGTTTTAATTGATCTAAATGATTTTAACGTGTGTACTTAATACTGACTACGTGAGTTTTAACTACACATATAATTACTTACGCGTCAACGACTAGTATAAATAAATGTTTGACTAGATTTTAAATAAAATAAAATAAATATTTATTTTTTAAGCTTATACGTTATTTGTAGAAGGTTATATTAAGTATAATTTCAATAATTTTATTTTATAAATTCATGCCAATTGATATGTTTCAAGTTTTAAGTATTCATATTCCATGTTAGTCAAATACGCCTACCACAGTCATAGTAGTAAATATGAAAAAATATTTTGATAAATTCGAAGACAATCCATTATAGAGTTATGTCTCAACTTTTCGATTCTGAAACATGAGCTTCATGGAATCCAGGGCCTCCTCCAGAGAGAGTCGGAAGGCCTCGGTGTTGGTGACGCTAGAAGAAGAGAAGGAGGAAATGCAGAAGATGACGCAGTCCTTCTTGGGGTTGTAGCTGCAGCCGTAGCCGTCGGGGACCACTGCGCCGTAACCCATGAATGTTCCGTCCGTTGTTGTCGCCACCTAAATATAATTGATGTTATTAAGTGCTGCATCTCTTTTTATGTCCCACAGTTGTTTATAGAGTCTCTTTCCACCAAACGGGGAGACCTAGAACATACTCATCGTATTACTTCACTCCGAGGTTGAGTAACATATAGCCTTCCACAAGTAAAGTATGATCCTTTTGGTCCTATTGGCAAGAGTTCTGAAAAGAATTTATTTTAAGTAAATATATGTATATTGATTATGGTAATGACGGTACCTGGCTGGTGCTTAGCTTGAACTCTATCATCTGCTTGTAAGTGGGGTCAGTGAAGAGTGGTGGCAGTTTTCCGGTACTCTCGCGAGCCGCCTCCCGCAGTCCCAGGAGGTGGTTGTCGATGCCTCTACCCAGAATGTTGGCCTCCATGATGGCGGTCTGTTTGCGCGCCGCCTCGTCGAATAACTCCAGCTTCTTTTGTTCCTAGATTGAAAACAGTATATAAGAATATATGTTGAAACTGTATTGTAGTACGATCATTGTCTTTCAATATTTAGACAAAACAGAATTTATCATTTCGCTATTTAACTAATCATGCCTATGTAATGGACTTAAATAAGTAAATGGTACATCAATTATTTCTACAAACTAGTCATCTAAAAATGAACCAAAATATTCTTCCATCGCTTTATGATTTGCTAATAAATTGACTTTTTTATAAGCATAATCAAGCAGTTTTACCAATCTGGATGAATATTTGTACACAGTTAGAACATGTGATGGCGTAGTAGGCTATTTATAATTGACACTGTAACGCAATGTAGGCGAAATATTGGAACCGTCCTCACCCCGTACAAATTAAACGACACCTTTTTCTGTCCGTCGTCGTCGGCGAGCGGCGGCGTCTCGGCGGCGCACATGGCGGCGGCCCAGCGCCGCGCCGCGCCGTGCGCCGACCGGATGTTGTCTACGCGCCCGTTGCGGAACCGCCGCAGCGACGCCGACTCGTACGTCGACACCAGGCAGCCGTACATCCTGACCACACACACACACATATATCTCCACTTCTAATCATTCATACCGATAACTGAGGGCCACGATTTTAACCATCTGTATAACTTTTAATAAGTTCTACAATTTTTTTATAGGTTAAGGCAAGGACATGTCAAAGATGCGCTGCTGCTCTTGAGAACTACTCACAATATATGTATTACATCTTTTATACATCGTTTAAACCTGAACACGGTCGGCTATGATGAGACGCTGCCTGGAGAAATGTGTGGAAAAATTATTCAATATGATTAATGGAATCAATTCATAACGATAAGTTTTCTGTGGGCGGCCATTAGGTGAACTGCATGCTAGTTTACTACTTCAACGGAGTAAAAAATGGTTAGTAATGAAGGCTTACTTATAATAGGCATACTGCATCGCCAACTGGATGTAGACATCGGGGCTGGTGCGGCACGACTTCATGAACTCCCTCCCGTAGCCGCGGTACGTGTACACCTTGAAGTCCAGGTCGGATATTTGACTGCGAGAAACAAAATTAACATTGTGATACTTATGGATCATCATCATCATCATAAAAATGGTACCTGTTCCAAATACTCCATTACCGATTAAAGTCATGCTGGAAGATTTGCTGGTCTTCCGCTTAACTAATTACTTCATCGCTTTAAATCATTGTGTCTATTCAAGACATTTACCGATCAAAATCCCTAGCAGCGCGATCAATAGTCCTCTGGATGTCTGGAGTAAGATCCCACTTCATAGCTTGCGGTGCAGGCAGCAGCGCAGGCGGCGGCGCCGGCCGGTCGGACACCTCCGCCCGGGCGAGCGCGCGCTCGGCCAGCCGGATAACCGCCACGCCCTCAGCCGCGCTGTGCTCGTAACACATGCCCACTGTGCCGTCTGATGATATGATTAACTGTGGACAAGAGCTTTGGGTGACAGAAGCTCATTTCATATTATAAATTTGACGTTCATAAAGTGTATGACAATAGCTTATAATTTAATATACGATTTTAAACTATTATCATTGCGCAATTGGTACCTTTTTTATATAAAAGATACTCACGATTAACGCTTTTTAATTGCCGATATTTTGAACGAGTTTAGCCGTGACCATAAGCTATGCATGGTTCGAAATATCGGCAATTAAAAAGCGTTAATCGTGATAACCCGTTATATAGTAAAATTTAAAAAAAACTTATCATGAAATAACATTTTTCAATTTCAATTTGTAGCTACCGATACGTAGTCAGTACCTGCACAGTTTTGTCGAACCAACGGTTGGCGGAGTGGTGGTGCGTGCCGGCGCCGTGCATGGCCCGCAGCATGGCGTTGGTGTCGGCGTCGGCGTCCGCGCGGTCGCCCCCGCCCTCGTCCAGGCACAGGATGCACAGCGCCCGGGAGATCAGCTCCATGTTCATGCGGTTCATCTCGTCTGGACAAACAGTTAATTTAGTTAATTTGCTCTAAACGAACTTGTGATGTCTGCATGACGCACTGGTGACCGTTAAAATTTGTCACGCACTATATTCTACATTCAGCACATACCATAATGATAAATTTTGAATTTCAGTGGGAAGATTTATCATAGACGATAGTTTAATACACTTTATGCGGTTCGTATCCAAAATTTTGTATATTTATTATAAAGATACTGAACGTATTATAATATTTTCCTATACTCAGTTAATCGTACTACTGTTCATCGTTATTAAATAGATTTTTAATAAGTAAAGAGTTTAAATACAAATTTCCATATTTTTTTCTACTGAAATCTACAATCTGTTCTGAAAATATTACAGCATTGTATTAACAAACTTGCCTTTAATGAGATGTTCTCGCGCCCTCGCCCAGTGGTCTCTATTCATTGTGGTAAGAAGACCTATCCTGGGAGCGGGAGGAGCTCCAGCTGCATCCACCATCGCGTGGAGAAGCTGCGCCTGGATCTCGCCGGGAGTGAGCCGACCACGATCTGCTGCTTTTACGGGTATCGGATAGAACTGCAACAATGAATCTTATTAACATTTTGAATCCTTTAGCAGGGTAACAGTGTAATCGGCAGTACAACAGGGAAGGATAAGGTAGCCCGATTGAAGAGGTACCACCGCCGCCCTCATAATCCATTGTAAAGTTCTAAAACAGTATTAGGTGCAGTAGTAAACTATTTATAATAACTTGAAGGTAATTATGTAAAAATATGCATACAAACAACTTTACTATCAAATATTTTTATATATGTGTGAGCCAAAGGGTCACGCATCACGTAGGCACATCATGCACATCATCGTACACGCATCATGCGGACACGGCAAGTTAAAAAAAATAATTACTAAAGTTATTTTTAATCCATTTACTACTACTGCAATTCATTTTGTAAAAAACCTAGGCGTGACTCGTACAATATATGTGTCTTAAAAGACTTGTGGGTCTTGACATCTGGCAGAACTATAGTTCAACGGGAAGGTCTCACTGCTGGCCTCATAAAACGCTAGTAAGCATCTCTTATTAGCGAGACGAGCATCTCAGTCCTCAGGAGTAGTAACGTATATACGTACAAGCTCAGACAGGACCAGGCTTATTTAAAGTTTTAGGTGGATGTAAAGTGGCTACCGCGAATATTTAAGACCAGGTGGTCTGCGTGCTCGTTTGCTACTCTTCTCAAACACACACAAAAATAGATATGTGACGTATCTTTTGTGGAAAATAGTTTTCATTAATTTATACTTTTAAATATGTGACCGTCCAATACGTCATGACACTACTTTTGGAAAAAATCCTTGTACGAACATTATCTTAATAAACTTATCAGTGAGGCATTATCGTTTTCATGACGTAAATCCGAATCTCGATAAAGCTGACATATAAAATTTGCTCAAGAACATTTATAAAGTTCATAAATTTAATCAAACGCGATCTATTCTACAAACTTCGCATAGATTGAAGCTTACTGATAAAATCCATTGTGCTAAGTGCCTAGACTCTTGGATCGAGGAGATAAATAACGAAGTTTGGGACGAGCTTAGAGAACATTAAATTAGGACGAACTTTAGAGGATATTAAGGTTTAGATCGATTGAACTACAAGACCGCATTTACTTTGCAAAAGTTTTTAACGAAAGCTAAGGAAATTAAACGGTAAGTTATAATGGGATTACTAATACCCGTTAAATTAGTGAATCACGAGAGAGAAAAGTGAATATATCTCAATCAGTTTCTTTTATTTTATTTATCTTGCGGTTGCCGGCTCTTCATACAAGCGACGACCATCCCAGTCCACAGGAGTGGCAATGCATCTGTGCGGGACGTCAGGACGGCTCAAGTTCTATTTCAAGTGGGAAAGAGACGTTCACGGACTGCAAAGTTCATTTAACATCAAATGGTCTACTCGTTTGCTACATTTGTAAATTAAAAAAATATATATTAAAAATATAAAACTATATTGTATAGCTGATTTATAATATGTATAAAACAATAAATTTGTAAATATAATATTTTTGGCAAATCTTTATTATGGATAAAGATATCAAATTTTTGAAAACATTTTCTGCTTATGTGTTACCGCTTTATCCCAGTGTGTTTGACCGATTTGGATGACGCCTATTTTATTTAATATCTATGTATGTTACAATTTGCTACGCTATTATGTCTATAATTTGTATTCCCCTTATAATGGCACCTTCACTTAATATTTTAGCGGACAAGTTCTTTGATGCAGCTGGTAACACTACGTTATATATTTTTGTTTTGTTATCTGTGTTATTTTCAATAATATTTAAATTAACTTACATAATTCCTGCAAGCCACAACAATAAGCTCTTCGCACTCGACTGATTCACCAGGCATTTTGGGCAACTCTAGCCTATCTCTCCCCACCTCGGGTATGCGGCACACTCCCAGGAGGCGATAGAACTGCTCCATGCACAACGGTTGACCCTTCTCACGGCTCGTGGCTCTTTCTAGAGGTAACTCGCCCCTGAAGAATTACAATAACTCATATAATAGATGGGCTTAAAGGTATAGGTAAAAGTAAAATTAAAAGATAAACGCTGCGTAGAAGTAAAAGATGGAAGACAAAGATATCTAGAAAAGCTCCTAAGGTGTACTTTGTGAAATAAGGTCCAAAATCTGTTGTAGCCACATCCTAAATTAACACGCTCTAACGGCCCGCATTTTACTTATCCATATTTTTTAATAATTTTTCACCACTGAAATAAAAATACCTGTCAAGCATTTCCTTGTAATCAAGCAGGTCATCAACGAACAGTGCTCCCAGGTCTGCGACCTCGTCCATCTTAGCGAAACTGCGCCTGGGAAACACCATGCCTGGGTTGGAGTTGATGGGTAATGGCAGGCGAACCCTCAGATACATGTCGTCCAGCCACCACTCCGTCACCTGTGTGGGTAGCCCATGATTAGATACTTTATTTGTGTTAAGTTAACTGAGTCCACGTTTGACAAAGTTTTTAGAAAATATTTAATTCGTAGCTTGATTTTTTTCTGTGAAACTAATGGTTTTTTTTTGAGAATAAATTATGTATGTTATGATAATTTTAACTTAGCTTACATTCATTAATCTATTTAAAAGTTATATTCAAAACAGAGGATAAATAACAAATTATCTTGACATCATTACATATTTAGACGATGATTTAGACTTTACTATAAATCTAAAACTGCGAACGAAAGTACTAATAACAATTGTATTAAATATATGTGTGTACAAAAAATAACACTCGTCTTATTTCAAATGTTTTAATCAGAATATATTACAAAAAACTTAGAAATATCGATTAAAAGGTACAGTGGGACTTAAAAAGAATAAAGTTCTTCTTGATCTTTTTTTTTGTTTTAAAGTAGTCGTCGTTGTTGACGTGGGCTCATAATCTGCCCTTCCTTCACGTAGCAAATAAAATTTTGCGGTTTCTTGAGATTGAAAATCATCGGTATTACTAGAAGCTGATTTCATGAAATAATTATTTACTGGCTTGCGAGTGTGGGGAACGTCATCTGCCATATTTAAATAGCTCCTAATCGAATCGATTCTATCTCGCAAAAATTTTGGTTTAGTTAAAGTTTGTAAGGGCTGTGAATATTCTGGCCTTTCTATAACCGGAGCTCTGTCTCCTATCCTATCTCTTGCGTAATTGACTTTATCACGCCACGGAAACCCACTTTTATGATGATCCTGGAAGTCTTCTTCGTATAAATTATCTTTGCTTATAAGTAATGGCTTAGGTCTAAAATACTCCTTCATTTGCCTATTTCTAATAATGTCTTCAGATTTTGGATGAAATAAGTATCTATTTGGTACCGGTGTTACATGAAAATCATTAATTAATGGTTGACGATGAAATACGGGTACATCTTTAAATATATTCGTCTGTGTAACAAATCGTCTTTGTGACAGAGTATCATGTTTATTCATGGTAATCACTTTTCGATTCTTATTTCCTATCAGTATCCTTCTCATTATTTTCTTTTGTGTTTGCGGTGGTATCATCTTAATAGGATATAAATTGGTTTTTCCAAATGGGTCCAATAAGGTGTCAATCTTAGTACCCATTTTTCTGAAATAACTTTGTTTATTATTCGGAAGCTTATTTTTATTAATACTCGACGTGTTTGATAATAATTTACGATGTATTTTTGTAGTTTTAGCGATGTGCACTGGAGTTGGGTGAAAATTAATCGATTTATATTTTTGCAAGTTCTTGTGGACATTAACGTTTTGTATTATTGAACCTTTCTTTCTAGTGTTTAATTTATTTGAAAACCGATTAATTGGTATATCCAGATCATCTTTCATAGGAGTATATGTATTGTATTTTATTGCCTTAATTTTCTTAACTGTTGTTAATTTAGGTCTAGGCATAATATGCTGAGCTTTTTTAGGCTTTTTACTAACTGTTTGAACTTTTAACTTTGATGATTTACCTTTAATTGTGCTGTGAAAATGTGTATAATTAGCGATAAATAAGGTTTTATTTTTATTACCTAGTGTGTATTTAGTTATGTTATGTTTAAGAACATTAATTATTATTTTTTCGTCATTATTGTTTATTTTTTGCCGTATTTTAGATGATTGTTTTAGATTAAAAGCTTTGGTTGTATGATATAGAGGTATTTTATTATAATTCTCAGCCTTTGTTAACAATTTAGTTGTACTGCCTACGATGTTACTTTGTAAATGTTTTTTATAGTAATTTATTGTGCTTATTTTATTAATACTCGTGTTAATATTGTTTATTTTGGAATTCCGAAGTTTCGAATTTTGTGTTACACGTGTACTATATTTTATAAAGCCACCACTTTCACCATTTTTCGTTATATTTTTAATTTTAGCTAAATTATTATTTTCCCACGCAATGAATCTTGTACTATCTGTGGTATCTATCTTTACTTTTCCCATTTTAATAATCTTATCAGATTTCGCGTATTTTTTAAAATGTGTATTTAATTTCTGATTCATTGGAGGGGTTGAACAACTAATGGAAGAGTTTGATAAACCTTTAATATTGAAATCATTTTGACAATAAATAATGTTCTTATCTTTTGATTCATTACATTTATTTCCGCTTAAAATTATAGGAGGCTGAATGTTAGTACTGATATATTTTTCTGTAGTAAAATGGGATATTGGTTTGCTTAGAGTAGTAAATGGTTTTATATTTTGTGATGTTTTATCCCAATGTTTCTTACTCAACGTGTGCATAATCAAATTTTCATTACTTATATTTCCCAGAGTTACATTTGTTGGTAAGTGTACCGATTGCAAATGTGTGTAATTATTTTTAAACGCATGTGTTACAGAATCCGTGGTTGTTGTGATATGTAACAATTTTAATTGGTTATTGTTTGGACCACGTTTATTTTTCTTAGCATGTATTTTTGTTGTATTGTTCTTATGCCTGTTTTGAAGGTTTAAAATTTCAGTTAACAATGTTGAATTGATTACAGATGAAATTTTGATTCCAGTATGGTTTTTGAACGTTTTAGCAAAATGTGGATTTTTAACAACATTAGACTTATAACTTTCTGTGGTTATTTTGCCAATATCGATTTGTAATTTAGAGTAATGTTTAAAAGTGTCCATCCTTGTTGTGGTGTTTTTTCTCATTGAAATCTTAAATTCTTGTTCTCTTATTTTGTCACTTGTGCTATTTCGGTTTTCATCAAATATACTTTTTTGTAATGGCTGCAATGTTAAAGTTATTGGTAACATCTGATTCCTATCTCCAATGAGCGCTTTTGTTGTAAAGTCACGGCTGTCTTTTGTACTTCTATTATTTTTATCCGTAATCTTCCTGATAAACTGACCTAAATAATTACTTGTACTTCGTCCAAGATGTTGACTGGTTGATGTAGTCCATGGTTTTGTTGTATGTGGCGTTAATATTGCCTTATGTATTATGAGAGAAGGCCGTCCATTTGTCGTTTGCTGTATTAATGGTTCATAAGTTATTGATGCAATCTTAGTGTATGACGGAGTCACGCTATTTTTTACAAGAGTTATTCCGTAGATGGTCCTTTTCCAATTGTAAGATGGCGAAGTTGGATTACATTTTTCATATTCAGTAACTACAGATAGCGGTTGTTTCGTGTTAGGTAGAGTTGTATTTAGCAATATTGATAAATGAGGTATTTTCATCAGATCTAGCATATATGAAGTAGCATACGAGTTATTTTTTGTACAATAATTAAGGCCACCCTTATCTTGTTTACTAATATCATTCTTTAAACATTTCGCTAATGACGTAGTAGAATCATTAGTTTTGTCTTCTCTTATTTTCATGGTCATATTTTGTGATAGTATTGTCGGTATTTTCTCTTTACTTTGGTTCTGTTTTAAGCTTTCAAATATAACATTACGGCCTTTTTGTACGTTGTTTACCGTCGTCTGCTTGATGTCTATATTTTCCGGTAAATTTATTACTAAATGATCTCTCGAATTCAGCTGTACTTGACTATTTGAAAAATCTTTAAAATGAATTACAGCATAATCAGAATTAACTTTCTTATATGGTGTACTTAACTTTTGGCATTTTGTACTTTCTAAAATTAGGGGCTGAATAGAAGAATCTAAAATATTTGAATGAATGGTAGACTTCTTTGCATTTTCTGTTGATTGGTCAAAATTTTTATGAATGGATGTTATTCCATGGGATTCATTTAAATTTGCAGTATTTGTAAATTTTATTTTTCTTTTTTCAGCATTTTGTTGTGTGATGATTTTTTTATTATTCTTTGATAACTTCTTTTCTTCAAATGGTTTCAATGTTGTTCTTGTGGACATTTTAAATGTCGGTAAAACTTTTGTAACGAATTTAATAGCATAAATACTATTCATTAATTTTTTAGTGGAGGTAATATTTTCAGAATGAGTATTTAAAAGCTTAACATCAGAATATAAATTCTTAGACTGACTTGACGTTCCAAATAATTGTAAACGATATTGGTTTCCAAATTTATTTTTTGCAATCGTTGTACCATCTGTTGTTGATACATTGTACTTTTCTATAAAATAAGCTTTGGTATTTTTTGAATAATTGTTTTTATGAAGCATAGTTTTAGTCATTTGATTAATATTATCAATTGCGTCAGTACTCTTTGAGTATTGACTTTTAACGAGGTTTGTAATAACAGGAAGCTCTTTAATGAATTTATTCTTTAATTTGTCGTGATGAATCAAGGTGTTGTTTTGTATAGAAATAGAAGGTTTAGTTATAAATAAATAATAATCTTTAAAGTGTTTATTTGTGTTTGTTACATGTTTAACAATACCAAGAGGTAAACTTCCATTATCAATATAAATTTCCCTAAGTTTCTGTTTTGAAAGGTTATTAAGTTGATTATTTGTTTTAAAAATTATCTCCTTCATTAATTCATTTATTTTAGTATACATATATATATGATTTGTTGTGTTTGAATTGAATACTGAATCCTTTGATTTGTATTCACCTTTGTGGTTTGTTTGATTATTTATTTTATGAAAAAGATTACTGATATGACCTGTCACATTTTTATTTAAATTGTTTTTTGACGATCTTAAAGTTGTATGATCCATTTTGTTTTGATTTCGCTGTGTAAACTGTGAGAGTGTACTATTTACGAAATCATCATATGTTATTTTTCGTTTTATGGTAGTCGTAGGAAATGAATTATTTAATTCAAAATTAGTGATTGTTGAATACTTTAGTCTCCATTCGAAAGGCTTTACTTCAGTTGATGAGTTTAAGCTGTAATTTAAATATTTAGGTTTAAAATTTGTATTCTTTTTATTATCATAGTGTTTGCTATTAGATAAGATTAAATTATTCTTCGTTATTGTACCGTTAATTCGGTCATAAAATGCTTCTTTCGCAGAAGTATATACTTGAGATGAAGGAAATTTTAATAACCCAGCTTCCATTTCCTTATGTAATTGATATATTTTTTCTTTGTAGTCCTTATTTGTGTTGTTAATCAATGGTTTGTTTGTTGAAGTTACAAATATGTCACCAATTTTAGTGATGTCTGTTTTATTGAGAAATGTTTCTAGTAAGATAAAATATTTTTTAGTCATATCACTACTTTTAGCTGCGATATTTAATAATGTACTTTCAGTAATTCCATTAATTTCTTTGTTAAAATATTTTAAATCACTAATTGCATTTTTTGTGTACATACTTTTCTTGTCATTTTCGAATACTGCATTTGCATTAGTTAGTCTAGTCGTGTCTGCTCGCATTGAAATTAAAATATTTTGCAAATTATCTTTGGTAACGTTTATCATATTTATTACCGAACTATCGTCATTCTTTATTAAAGTTGCGGTTGTTTTAGCTGATTGAGGAAATAATGATTTATATTTTAATTCATTTTTAGTTACTTGTTGTAATGAATTATTTTTTGCTGTGCTATAATTATTCTTCGGTTTATAAAGCAATATCGTAGAATGGGATCGCCAGATTGGAACGGTTGACGAATGTAGATATTTAGATTTTTTGTATATATTAGTGTCTAAATTCTTTGTTCTCGTGACAACCTTATTCATGGGAACCGTTGTAAGAATTTTGTCTGGAAGCACGTTTAGATTATATGATTTTGAAATTTCTATAACATTTTCTGCTATGTTTGTATAACTTTTTGTATTATTTGAAAGAGAATGTGAGCTGTATATAGTATTCGGATATTGAGTGATTGTTTGGTTCGGTTTTTTAGAATCTCTGTCTTTTTTCTGGTTCACATTTCTATTCTGAGTAAAGTTATCGTAGTTAAATTTGTAGGATAAAGTAGTATAGATCTCTGGAATCTTCAGACTCTTGTAGTTTTGGTATATATTTTCTTTAGTAATTGTGGTGTCGTTTAAAGAATTAGTCTGATCAGGCACATTGCTCGTTATGAAAGACAATAACTTTTCATTAACACTCAACTCTGGCAATACTGAAGGCTTGTGGTTTATCTGACTTGATTTTGTTACACTGTTGTCTTTTAATAGTATTTTGTAGTCAAATTTTAAAGGATTATATATTTGTTTAGTTACTTCTGATACTTGACGAGCTGATAGCAGAGCTTTCGTGTGCTTCACAAAAGCTGTCGGTGTTATTTTAGTAATTCTTTTTGTTTTTGTTTGCAATAAATCTGTTTCCGTATTGATTTTATTTTCATCAATAAAGTCAGTTCCAGACGTCGTTTTTATGTTAGAGCTCGTAAATGAATTAGCAGTAATAGCTGAACTCTCAATGTGGTCAGCTATGATCTTAGATTTTTTAATAAACTTTTTACTTGTCGCTATTATATTTGTATTACTCGTATTATATTTCTTTTCCCCGTGAAGCGTTGAATCAGTATTTAAGCGTTTTTTGAAATCCATTTGTCCTTCAGTTGTTATTACAGTGGTTTTTTCTTCATTAAGGTTTTTTATCAATTTAGAATAATGAAGAGGTTGTATTTCCCTTACTTTTACTGTCATTGTTGGCGTTGAAACTAAATTGTTTATATTTAGTTCTTTTATTTGTTCAAGACTTGTATTAAGCTGCTCTTTATAATTTGCGGCAGTCAATTCATTTTTTAAATTATTTTCCTGGTGTATATTTAAAATACCATAGTCGTTATTTATTTCATAATCTCTAAAAAATGTATTTTCAGTATTTGTTGAACTATGAGTAATATGATAATAATTACTACCGATTGTATTTAATTTTGCTAAGCTTCTTGGCAGATTCGATATGGGTATATCATTTCTTTGAGAACCAAATTTTATGTCCTTAAGGTTCTGAGGTTTTATATCATTGTGAATGCCTAGTAAAGTATCAGCCTCATGACTTATTGGCAGTAGGCGACTCGTATAAGTCGTAAACATATGACTATTGGATTCAATTTTAGAAGGAACTGTAATAGACATTCTATTTATATAAGTATCTTTAGGCTTTAATAGATGTGATAAATATATTTTCTCACTATTACTTTGCTTGGTTTTATTAAATTTTAGTGGTGCAATTGAATTCGTTGTTGCTATTGATGTTGTTACATCATATAGACTATTATTTTGCCTGAACTCGTAATTCTTATGAATAGATTCTTTTGTTACCTTCTGTTTTTCTTTGATTATATTTTGTATTCCGATTTCGTTTACTTTATTCATTTTGGAAACTTTATCTTCCGATAATGAAAAATAGTTCAATCTATCCATTTCATTAAATATATTTTTATCAATAAATTCTTTGTCTTTTGCATTCCTATTATCCAAAAATATTTGAGTTGCAGAAGCTATATGGTCATACTTTGGTCCTTGGGACGTATCCGATTTTAACACTAAAGAATTGTTCATATTTTTGGTAACGTTTTTCCAAATATTTAAAATTGAAAACCCTTTAACATAAATTTGATGACCATTGCGTTTAACAATATTCAAATTTCTTGAGGCATTGTTTTTAGTGACTACCGAAAATTTTACATTTCCTTTAGCGTTTAGTGTTGTTACATTAAAATTATTTTCTCTTGTCTCTATATCTCTTGATTCTCTACCTGCTTTTTGTAGACTTTTTTCTGTCATCGTACTCAGACTTATGTTCTCAAAATGTGTTGTATAGTTCTCGTCGTAACTATTTGTAACAGTTATTTTGTTTTTATATAATTTTGGGTATATAATTGAATTTATTTTAGTAGTTGTTGACTTCATTAGTTTTTCTTCTTTATCATCTCTTGAAAGCTGTATTTTATCAGGTAACCATGGGAGTCCAACTGTATTAATATTAGGAGTTATGTTTTGTACGTGGGATATGGATTCAGTTCCAGGTTTTAGTCTTGTAACATTATCAGTTAAAGTCATATTAAAATTAGATGATTTTTGTAATGTAGGTGTTATATCCGAAAGTATGTAGGGATACAAAATGTGGCTAGTAGAATTAGCTTCTCTTAAAAGTATATGGAATTCGTCATTACCAGTGTCACTTACATTACTCGTAGTAGTCTGATCGCTTGGAATATTCGTAGTAGTCTGTATAACATTATCGATATATGAGATGAGATATGAATCAATTGGGAAAGTTCCACTTGTAATTATGGTGTGTATTTTTTCTGTAACTGGAACTTCAGTTGTAAAGAAATTTATTTCTTTATTATTTGTGGGCACTGTAGTAGTCTGTGCTTGTGGTGTAGGTTCAATCACAGGTTCGTCTGTTGTAGTGTATTTTATAAATAACCTTTTAGGTGTATGAGTTGTTTGTAGTCTGTCATTTATTTGGCTTTTAACTTCTTTGATACTTAAATCATTAAAAAAATTAATTTGTGGATCTTCTGTAATAGTATCGATGACACGGTTGTGGAGTATTGATTGGTAAGTATTATATTTTAAAGATTGTCTAATAGTTGTTTTCTGTACTCCTTTATTATTTGTCTTATACAATTCGTCTGGCGAAGTACTGATTCCTTTAAATGTAGTGACATTCTGAGGCTCTTCAAGAAAAACATTTTCTTTAAGAACATTTGTAGAATCTGAATGGCTTGGAAATATATTTTTTGTTGATTTATGAAAAGTTTTATCTGAATGTGATACTTCTGAATAGTAAATTCCTGGAACGGTGTTCACAAGTATAGGAGTTGTAGATTTTTTTATATTTATATAATTGATATTTCCAGGGTAATCAGCTGGACTGCTTGTAACTGACCAAAGGCTGTTATTATAAAATACAACGGGATATTTAAGGCTTGAAACTTCACTTTCTCCTGCATTTATGATATTATCTTTTTTATGCAACCTTGCCCAAAAAACACTATCAGTGCTAGGAGAGGTCCTCTTGATAAATACACTTGGAGTTGTTGTCTCTACATATACATGGATTTTTGGTTTGTATCCATCTTTCGATTCTGTGCCAGGTTCAGCATAAACGTCATTTTGTCTAATGTTTTGTGGTTTATAGTCAACAGTCGTATTTAATTTTTTTTGGACACTACTTAGTATATCAGTAATATAATTTGTTGAATACAACCTCTCAGTGGTAGATTGTTCCTTATGTAAAACTTCTAGCAATTCGTTGCTATGAGTTTGTAACATTGTAATAGTGATTTTTTCATCACCAAGTAAATGTTCAGTCATACCAATAGAATCAATTTTAATTGTTGGGTATATCAGCTTTGTATTTTCTTTTGTAGATCCGGCAGATAAAGTAGAAGTTGCAGTTGTAGTTAAATTATTTGTTTTAATCGTACTCATGTTTTTATAATTTTCTATCCAATTCTTTATGTCAAGTTTAATATTACCGTTTGTAGTGATAGTTGAATTTCTTTCATTCTCTTTTACCCTTTCCGTCGTTATGTCTGTGTTTGTCTTTAGCAAAGAACTTATATGATCACTCTTACCGAAATTACCAAAATTTGTTTTCAATCTGTACACATTGTGATTGGTGGGTAATGTTAAGTAATCCTCATACGTTGTATGGATTTCCTGATCGTACTGTGATATGTTAGTCTCTTGATGAAAATCATTATTTTTTAAATAATTTTTGTTAACGAATTGAGTGAAAATAAACTTTTTAATTTTATTTCTATTATCTATATTGTCTTTTAAAGATTTACTTGATTCTTTTTGTAAGGTTTTATTTTTTTTACTTTCATTTAGGGAAGGATATAAATTTGAAGGTGATGACACAACTACCCGTGTCATGTTAATGTCACTATAATTCAATTTATGTTCATTTTGTGTTATATCTGATACGTTATTTTCATATCTCACTGATGTACTAATAATTTTATCATCAAAACTGCTTCCTTCAATAATATTTTTGAAACTTAAGCTTAAATTTGAAGAACAAGCAGAAGCTAAATTTTCTGGTCCGAATACTTCGTCATACGGTGTAGATTTACTTTTTTCTTTGAATTGTTTGTCATATATTTTAAATAAATTTCTTATTTTAAATATAGTTTTCTTGTAATCAAGTTCATCGTTTTCCTCTCTATAAGTATGAACATTTCTTTCGGTTTGTCTTGGCGTCTTTGTAATATCTTCATTTATATTAACGATATTACAAGTATCATTACTAAACTCCCTGCAGCAAATTTTGGTGTAATCTGTTTGGTAATTTTTAGTAAAAAAATTAACAAATATTTTAATTGTATGATTTTTATGTATTAGCTTGAATGTTTTTATTTTATTTTGCCTCCATTTATCCACTAAATATACATAAATTGATTGTAAAATGCATTCTGATACTGGATTTGTATTTGTGTCAGTGAATCCATCAAAATTCATATCTATTACATCAATATCCACGGGAGAATTCGTCAACAGTATATTATTTATTTCTTTTTCATTTATTGTTCTAGTATCACTGAGATTCCAGCTAATGTTTTCCGTTATCTCAGGATATAATGTAATAATGAGTATAGAATTTTGTTCCAAATTTTTGTCTATTTGAAATTTCTTTAATATACTGTATCTTTGTAATCTATATTTATGATGAGCTCTAGTCCCTATAAGTGCATTATATAAAATATGAAGTATAAAATTGTCAGGCTTGCGAGTAGTTTCAAAATGCTCTGAACCTTTTATTTTTTCTCTTAAGACCTTATTATATTCCAAATTATTTCCAGAGTAAGGAATACTTTGATCAACAGTATCGTGGAACTTAATTAACTTGTCAAGTCTTTTGTTTTTCAAATTTAGACAGGTTCTATTATAAATATCCTCAAAAATATTTATGTTTTCGTTATCTTTTTCGATTACAAAATTAGCTTCGCCATCACCAGATTTTTCTTTTAATTTCAATGTTTCCCGCATGCATACACACAAACTTTTTAACAGTTTTAATGTCACATTGAATAAACGTTCGTCACTGCTTGCTTCATTGAACAGTTTCAATATTTTTATCAACACTTCACCATTGCTATAATTTGGTAACACTTCCACTAAAGCATGATTTTGAATAACGGAATATATGATACTGAGAGACAAGTAAACCCAAATTTTTAAGTTCATCGTTAGTTTGTTTGGCGTTTATTTTTTCTTCGCATGTTGACTGTTTTGGTGCTGTACTGTGAGACGAAATGGCGGAAACAATGCCGCTCACGTAATTCCATTGTTTAGAGTTATGACTTGTGAAGGGAAACGTTGCCGCAGCTACTGATAAGGGAGGAGGCACGAGTGCTTTGCATTCAGATTTTACGCCGATGACACTTTACACCCCTGTTATAATGTTCATGATATCAGTCCACGATAACGAAGTTCAATAAAATATGGATATGGTAATGGGAGCGTAACTTGCAAAAACAGTATAAATTTATGTCTTTAACTTATACATCTTGATGGAGAGTACATATGAAGTTATTGCGATTTGAAAATAAATATTAGGTTTCCAAGGTATTACATGCTTAATACGTCCTCCAAAATATCTAAACGAAAGTGAAAAGTTATTTAAACATGAAAATATCATGTAATTCTGAAATCACGGAAATATTTTTTCAATTTACCCAATTGTTCATCTCCTTCTGTCTATCCAGCAACAAGTTCTGCAACTTCGGTCCTAGGTCTTCCATAAAGGTCTTCACCAACCCCTGGGTATTTTCCAGCTGTTGTTGATTCACGATCACCGATGCGAAGTCCAGGTATGAGTCCATGGTGGCTTGGAGGTCGGGCACTGGCAGTTTCGGTAGTTGGACATCCTTTCAAGGAAATAATGCGAATTAATATTATAATTTAAATATATACAAAACATATACAATTTTTTATGTGTGAAGAGTAGCAAACGAGCATGCAAATCACCTCATGTTAAATAGTCTCAACCCATAGACATCCACGCACTGACAAACACGACTGAAATCCTATCTGAGCTCGAACGTAGATACGTTGCTACTCCTGAGGACCAAGATGGTCGTCTCTCCAATCGAAACATAAGTAATGTTTTACAGCGGATTATAAGTGCGGCGGTAGTATCTCCTCGGTCGAACTATAACTCTCCCACTTTTAAAACGGTAATACAAATACAATAAAATAATTTAGTACTAATTGTAATGTAAAAATTTGTTCTAATTATTTATTATTAGCATCTTATATGGTAGACCGTGGTAGAAATTATTGCTCGACCAATTACAGGTCGTAGTCTAAACATAATAGATATAAGATAATTTTAAGTCAATATGCCTCACCTGGAAATCCACCTCTTCTGAGCCGTATACCTGGGTGCTGAGCCACTTCTTGGGTAGCGACAGCAACGACTCGCCCCATCCTGGATCAAGAAAATATAATTTTAAACAAAAAGAAGAACCCGACTGGAAGAAAACATTTCATTGCGACCTAGTTTAGTACTAGAAAATTGCTAAAAATTTCAAGATTTTTTAAATACATATTAAAAAGTTTTTAAAACGTTGAAATATAACCAGTTTTATATATACGCTTAACACTATTCAGTTATAGAAAAAATCCTACTTTATAAAACTTTATTCAAACAATGACTTGCCAATTAAAGTTTTAAGGCTTTGGAAAGGGAAATTCCATTGTGATTGTATAACCATTACGTCTCTATAAATATGCTTCAATTCTGCAGTGTTTTCCTGCATACCCGCCATGTTTATAGTAGCATCAGAAAATACCTGCTTTATTTTTCATTATTATGACTGTAATAAATCTAAATTTTACATATTCGCTTCAAAATTTTAGAAACATAAATGGTTGCGTGACATCTTATTTAAGTCGCAATTGTATTATATCTTATACTTTTTATGTTAATTTCAAATGACGTAATAAAATTTGATAAACTTAGCGTGATATCAAGACCGGAACAAGTACTCGTAGCTAAGTAACAAGGGAAGCGATATTTCGCAATCTTCCTAAACAAACATTAAGGTTAATGTTTCTCAATACCATAAAGTACGTAGGGGGTTGTAAGGAAATAGGAATTTGTGTGAGCCTAGTTGAGGAAAATTATGGTAATTTGTGTAGTTCTGATACCAAATTAAAATAATATTATGTATATTACAGAAAACAATGGTATAATGGTGGTGTAGACAATAGACATTGGATTGGTGGTACAACTATAGTTATAATCCTATAATCCGACGTGAAGCAATTTATGTTTCTGTCAGACGTGTGGTCCTCACAAGCTTGGTGACCACATAATCCCTCAGAAGTAGCAATGTATGTTTGTACGAGCTCAGATAAGACTTTATTCCCTTTTGAGGTTGTATGTGTATGTTGCAAGGCTGCAGACACTTAACATCTAATCTAGACGTTAATCTGTACGTTAGTGTTGTCGCTCTCAAGAAAATAGGGTAGTTGCGTTAAAAATAAAGTAGAATGCAAAAATGCTATTATGATTGTAACACTAGACTGCCATAATGGTTTAATTGAATAAGTCGCTAACTTTATATTCGGTTCAATCCTAGCAGTGGCGCTTCGGATGCCCGAAGCGCCCCCTATATGTCTGTGTTCTCTCAATATTCTTATATTAGGTTGTTACTCTTCTGTAAAAAGTGTTGTGTTTCCATAACGGAGTAACGTATTCTAACTGTGCTCAGGCATGTCGCAAATTGTCTTCAATCTGGCCACGACGGCTGATACTAATGAAAAGAAAAAAATATCCCTTATTATATTAAGGAGAAATATTTTTAGTTATATATATAAGCAAGTTAAATATTTAGTGTATTAAATAAGTTGTTATAGTTATTTTAGACTATTAATTAATAATTTAAATTGTGTGAACCGTGATAACACTAATTCCACAAGGGTTTGCTTCCTACTTTGAGTTTTCCATCTTCAGACAGGGCTCGTAAACGAGACACGGAATCGATAATTCTCAATCTCCCTGAACAAACATCCACGCTCATGGAGTTGCCTATAAATATAAGAATGTAGAACCAATTTCCAGTCAACGTGTAAATTAGGTATCCTATCCACATAGGTTACTGTTTAAATACTACTAACATTTTAATAGACTATAAAATAAACAGGAGTTTCTCAAGTTATATTTTGTCTGTTATAGCTAAAATAATGTTTATATTATCGATTTTATTTACCGATTTCGCAAATTCTTTTTTATTTAGTACCCTACACTTCCCGTTTGATTCTATTTCTTCCAATTGAAGGAAAAATACCATCCCTAAGCGTGGCAAAATTAGATATGCAATTTTGTGTTGGAGTAAAGTTCAAAATTACAATTGAGTAATGTAAAATTAATATACATTAAAATACACACAAATACAATACACTTGAAACGATGTAACATCCCCGAGAATAGAAAACAAGAGATACAAATTCTTTGAAGTCCTTTTGATTAGTCAGTCTCTGTTTCGCCTTCCCGATAACTAAATTATCTTGTTCCGCTCCACAATCGTATCGCAAATAATTGCCTACCGTATCCTAAACCTACATGCAAACAATCATACATGTGAGATTGTGTACACGCCGGCCCGGACCCAGAGCCGAGGTACAAGTATTAAGTCTGAGTGGCAATATCCTGGGGGAAATTGCGCCTCGCATCTCGAGATGGTTTCAGCTGAAGATATGAATTGTAGCTGACTCTTCTCCTTGGAGCTTCAGGCATCAAATATACTTATAACTTACTTATCAATATAAAACGACAGCACGTAGTATTCCAATATTATAAATAAATGTTTATGAGTATGGATTAATGTTTATTACTCTTTTATGTAAGGTCTTCTAAATGAATTCTGATGAAAGTTTACATTAATATAGCTTATACATCATATCAACACGCACTATATTTTTTGTTTGTAAAAATAGTCCTCGAATAGGAATATTGCAGCGGTGTCAGGTTATTATGAAAATTCCAGTCGTCTATGAGTTATATTGAATTGCTTTGCATAAACCGTCAGTTACACGAAGATAATTCATTGCAGGATTGTTTCTCTTAAAAATACACACACACGCACGCACACACACAAATTAAAATAGAATTGAAACAAAGAAAATGCATCTTATTAAACGGGAGTGAAACTACGGGGTAGTTATACATAAATGCTTTAGAGTTAGACGTCATATAAAAAGTAAGAGGGCATTACATTATTATATGATATTTTTTTGATTCAAAGTAAAAAAATATATTTTAACTTAAATATTTGCATTCAAGTTTTAAACATTCTTCTTTTTTAAATGAAATATGTTTTGTTTTCAGTTGAGATGATTTTTCTGAAAGCGTACCAACTATTCGTCCAAGCTTTCTAATAAGATTCCTTGTTAGCGCGCGATATAAAGGGACCAGTCAAAGCGACCCTTATAGACCGCAAGGCAGCAACCAATTTTCATTACCAATTCCCTCAAAGACAAACTCGTAATATGTTTCACAGAGCTACCACGGCCGTTCATTCCACCCCCGAAACCGCAGCTGACCTTTAAGAATATTTATAATACAGCTCTCTGAATTATTTTATGAGTTATTGAGAAGAAAGAATTATTATTAGAAGAAGAAATTATTAACGAATTTTGCCTCTTGCTTGTGTATTAGCCCTGTAAAGAGAACACAAAGGGTCAATAAATTGGGTCCTAAATGAAAAGGGATGTACAAAGGTACACTTTTTATATTGTTATTTGATAAGAATACTCTTTTTGATAAAAAATATAGAAATTGTGTTACATACCCTTTTCTTTCCTAAGTTATCGGATATTTAAAGTAATGCTCTATTCTTATTCCGTATTATTTATAGCTAAAAGTAAAATCAAAAGAGTTATCTGGTAAAAAATGTTTGGTGGTGTAAATTAAAATCGATTGTGTTTCTTGTGTATCAAAGTGTATAAAGAGTGTATAAAAGCTGTATAAAAACGTAAAATAGACATCTATTTTACACATGTAACGAAGTTGTAACTGATCGCTGTTTGTACAAGAAAAATAGAACTCAAAACAATAAACGTTGGAATTTTTGCATTTTTGTCTGTGCGTTTTCATTCTTCGGCTATTGTGATAACTTTAGCGTACCATATCTCGATCGGTCCATTAATAAAAAGTTGTATTCATTTAAAAGTAGCTGGTTTGGACGTAAATGTTAGCTGTTTTTCACACAGCTGTTGTGTATTGTGTGGCTTTGACGTATGTTAGCAATCCTAGGATACTTATTTCCGACGGTTTTACTTCGAATATCGTTTACAGAGATATAATACTGTAAATAAAATAAATTTAATAATCATTCACTTATATAACCTTATACTTTCTATTCTTATGAATTAAAGATAGACAAATATATGAGAACTGTTTGTTATTAAAAACGTGAACGAAGTCAAGGTTAGCAGCTAGTTATAACTATCAACTAGTTTATTTATTTATAAAATAGCTTATAAAGATTTTATTATAAACATAGCAGACAAGAACCTAAATAATTAACATGAAATAAATTTTATAAATCAACATAAAATTTCATGAACTCAATTCAAAATATTATCGTTCGTTAGAGTTCTATCTAAAAAGTTAGTCAATTACTCGGGCGCTAGTAGGCGAAGTTACCTCCGAAAGGTACACTAACTATATCAGGAATGTAGTTCATTTCAAACTTCTAGCATGTTACATTTTATTCATTCCACGAACTTCAAAGTTCCACTAATTTTGGTAACGAACCGGTTATTAAGTCCCCGTTTGTATTCCATTAACAATATGCTTTATGATAAATGCGCAGTGCTTATAAAAATATTACTTTCTTAAAAGTTAATAAATATGAAGATATTGTTCAATTTTTATTATTTATTGGGTAAGGAACCAGTTTCTAAGAAGCAAAAACAAAAATAAAAGATTGAACCAGAAAACATAATGCGCGCCAACGGCAAATCTTTATAATTTTACATAGAAATAAGTATCAATCCATATATATTTATACCCAAAGGCAATGAGGCATAAGACCACAATCAAACTGATGTCCATCTCCTTTTTTAACGTCCGTATACCAGACACTAAGTTTCTAAAACCTTCAATATATGTACATATATATACCTACAAATTCACCTATATATTCATTCTAATAAAAGTTAAACATAAAATTCAACACATAATTAATTATTTAACATAAGTACAACAATGAACAAGTAAACTATGATAAAAGTCTCTAAACAATCTACTGGGAGTCTGGCGTATAATATACTATGAAATATATTATATTCCCTGAACGATATAAGAAGGCATGTGTTTCAGACGTAAACAGGATCGCTTTGAAATAAAATACTGTTATCGTTCCAAGCACCACACAATAGCGCTACACAGCTGCTGTAAAGCAAAAAAACAGGTGTGGCCGAGTTCTCCCAGCGGGCAGAAAGTACTAGCGGACCGAATAGCGCTGACTACAACTCAGCCCCGTACTGAGGTCGATCGATCACCGTCCGCCCGGACACCGGCTAATTTAACGTCTCACATTCATCAATCTTTGCTACTATTTGTTTCACAAAACCTAATACCAGTCTTCCGTATTAATCAATTACTCAAATTAGCTCTACTATGATTGAATACCAGATTAATTTCAAGCTAATTAACCAATAGCATAGTTTATCATTTTGTCAGAATGTTTTATGAATGTTCAGTAACAAGTTTCCTTATTTACATAAAATTTACATGTTAACCATTTTGTCAAATATTTTCAAATCTCATAAGTGCTCCAACAAAATTTACAGAGTGCCATTGTACCATTCACTACGTAGTAGGAATTAAGAAAACAGTTTTAGGGGGAAAGGTAGCGTAATAAAACCAATCCCGA